>CM041782.1:244742995-244964905 GCA_023374045.1 Limonium bicolor
ACCTGATCTCTGAGTTCCCAACCCCTACAACGACGAAACAAACTCATAAGATTTCCACTCTTATTAAGGTCTTCGTGAGCATTTTAATGATTACAATGCTGAAATTGCATAAATTACAAGGCTAGATCTGTCTAAAGGTCAGATTTAAACGGCCAGGTTTCATGTGGGTCTGGTTGATGATGGATGTGGGGGCTGTGTGGGGCTTAATTCTCTTCACCCCATGGTAGATAAGTCTGGCTGCTCCCCCGAATATCAGCACATCACCCGACTTCAGGAGGATCTTTGTAGCGAGATCCATTCTCTTCTGATCTCCAAATAGGAACTCCGCATCGTCTCCAAGTGATATGGACACCACTGGAACTCCTCTGGTGATGGACTCCAGAGACTCGTCCCTATCCTGATGCATTCCTAGCTTACCTTCTTTCCCATAGAAGTTGATGATGCACACGTCTGAGGTTAGGTCTGGGACGGGCTCATCCTCCAATTCCTGGGCCGCTTTAACTGCAGCCCCGATAATGGTCTGCAACTCTCCTGGAATTGGTGGCACCTCCACCTCTTCATAGCTTCCAGTGGTGTGGTCCCACTTCTTACCTAGGCACATGATCTTCACCTTCATGGTCGCACCGTTCTTGAAGGTAGGGGTGTAAAAGTTTCCTCCTTTCACACCTAATTCTCTGATCTTGAGGATCAATGCATATTGGTCAGCTGGGGTCAGAAATTCTCGTAATAAGACCATCCCAGGCCTCAATATCTCACACTTCTCTGGGGGGTGGTTTGGCCTCAAAGGGAATGGTGGGTGTGGAAATAGGCAGTACAGGAAAGCAAATATCGAAAGCTGAACGAAAAAACAATTGCCATTAAGTAAAACAAGTCAAGGTTCAAACTGGTCTTAGCACAAAGATGTAAAAGAAAGAGGGATTTATAGTTCATCCCTTTACAATGTAGAGGAAAAATTGCTTGAAGAAATTAAGTGGAACGAAGGTCTAAGCTTCTTCAGTAGGAAAGTAGTCCTCACCAGGTGAGCTCGGATCATCACTAGCTGATTCAACACGGTCCACCAGGTTGAGAATTGGTGCTTTGCCCGGCCTTTGAGGGTAGCTCTGGGCAGGGCGGTTGGTAGATGGTCCTGCACTCCTGTGCCACCTCTACCTCCTCCTCCGGCAGCATTTGTAGCTGGGGCTTTAGCCGTCGACCCGGTGTGTGGCTTGTAACTCTTGGAGTCCGGGTTCAAGAGAGCATTCGAACCCCCTGTGCCCCTTCTTACCGCAGTAGTAGTGGCATTCTACCAGGTTCCCTTTACAGTCCTTTCCTGGGTGATCTTCTGGCACCACCTGCAGAAATACCTTCTCACGGGTTGTCTCCTGTTTCAATTCAAGGTTAGTAATGTGATAGCAAAATAAAGCTACATTGTAGATTCTATCTTTTCTCACCCCTAGGTGGCTCATAGCGGAGAGGCTTAGCATCAGCATGGGAAGGAACGATGGCCTTCTCATTCCCTCCCTTGAAAATTTTCCCCTCTTCTCATGATTCTGAGAGGATCCTCTTCCATTTCCTCCTCCATTATCATTCCTCCTCTTCCCTAGCACAGAATCCTGGTATGCGATGGTGGTTTCGCAGTCATTCGCATCATCAGCTAGTTCCTGTCGTTACAGCACGTGTTAGTGGGGAATCCAAGCATGCTAGAAATTTCATAGTCATATTTTATACCTGTAAAGTCTTTCCTCTGGTGGAACCGATCATGTTCATGATCCTGAAGTCCAAGCCGGTATGGAATTTGTCCACCAAATACCTCGGAGCGTAAGCCCCCTCGCCAATGACGGCAAGCAACTCCACAAACTTGTCATAGTATTCAGCAACAGAGGAAGTCCCCTGCTTCAACTGCTCAAATTCACTTCTCATCCTCTTCTGTAGGTAGGATGGGTAGAACTTAGCTCTCAGGGCCACCAGAAAAGCTTGGAAATCAAAGTTCGCTTGAGCGGTCAGCTCGGCTCTGGCTGTCTGCCACCATCGATGAGCGGGCCCTTGGAGAAAGTAGGCCGCTATGTCCACTTGGCGTTCTGCTGGAACATGTAGAGAGGTAAAAGCCTTTTGAATCTCAGCTATGTATTTCTCCAGAGCTTTGGTACTGGCTGGCCTTCGTAGACTGGGGGACGAAGATCGTTGACCGCTTTCAACCAGTTAAACTCTCGTGGACCATTGGGTGGTGGTGGCGGTGGTTGAGGGATCTGAGCCTGCTGCTGAGCTAATGCAGCGGTCACAATCTGAGCTATGACCTCAGGGGTAACAGCGTCGGGTCCGTAACCACCTGGGGGTCCCGCTCCTCGTCCTCCTCTTCCTCCACGTCCTCCTCTCCTCCTCTCTCCTCTTTGAGACATTTAGCTGCTAAAGGATGGTGTTTGTTGTTCAGATGTTGCGTATTAATTCTAGATATCTAAATAGTAACGCGCGAAGTGTTTCATAACTACCCATGGACGGTATGTAGTTAGTGTGTTCATGAGTAATGTAAGTAAGGCAAAGTATGGGGTAAGGGTAACGTGCCTTTCTGGAATCCTCACTTCCCAATTCTACCCCACTTCCCCAGTTTTAAGGGCACCTATATTCTAAGTATTTCACTCGGCTTGTTTTCTCGGGCTCAGAGCGTAACTACGCTCTGATACCACTTTCTGTAACGCCCCTATTTAACATAAATGCAGCGGAAATAAAACACTAAGGCGATTACAGATCATCGGGTTCCAAACACCCGGCACCAAACCTCACCAATTACAACTTATGAAATTACAGAAGCTACGGTCTGAACTCGAGAAAACATCACATAAAAGTAATAATAACAAGATACAATAGCTCTCCAAAATTCCTAATTCCCATCCCATACACTCACTCTCTTCGTGGCCACCTGTACAACAATTCGTACCTGCATGATGAAACCAAGCAGCCCACCCCGGGAGGGGTGAGTCAGTTCCCTGGAATGGAACTGGTACAATCCTCATAACAGAAATTAAAACATAATCTTTAACAATATAGAAACTTAGAAAGAAACTCTTAAAAACCAAACAGAGGGACAAGGCACTTCAAATCACCAAGTCAAAGCAACAAGCAAGTAATAGAGATAGTCAACAATAAAGATAAAGTTAGTCAGTTAAACCACACCAGGAGTTAGTGAACATCCCATGCTAAGTTAGATTAAGTTCCAGTAAGAGTGGAAAAACCCAAGTAGTCACAAGGACTAGGAAAGGAAAGAAGAAATCCAAGAACTAACAACTCAAGGGTGGAATGAAACCAATTGGAAGAGATGGCTCGCTGTTGACTACGTCCGATAGGACAGGGGATATACAGCCCCTCGCTGTTTACAACGTCCGTCTGGACAGGGGATATACAGCCCCTCGCTGTTTACCACGTCCGATTGGACAGGGGATATACACCCCTCGCTGTTTACCGGTGAAGATGTGCGCACATCACAACAAAGACTCAGCTCATGGTTGAAATGATATCCATAGTCGAAAGAAGAATTTACCAAGATCAACATTCCCATATTCCCACTAGATTAATAACTGCACGAGCGCAATACCAAAACACTCAGTCCTACAGAGTGCAGAAGCGTAAACCCTCAGCAGTTAATATCTAATGAGGTAACCAGATAAGGAGAACCAATGATCATGTGAATTGTACATTCAAGGTCCAGTTAGTCACATCAAGCTGAGTTAGTCACACAAACAGTTCCCTTTCGAGATTCATTCAAGCTCAGTTAGCGTTTCTCAAAACATTCCAAGAAGTTCGTCACCAAAAGTATCTGAGTACGAGAAATCGTACCTAAGTATATGCTGAGTACGAGAATCGTACCTGGTATATGTAGAAGCAGCAACCTTGAAATGCGAACTACTTCCACTAATCACCTATAATTAAAGTATTCCAAGTATTGATTAGTTAAGGCACTATAATGCTACACATCCCCCATTCTTATTAGTCTATATTTTCGTTTTACAGTTACTCCCTCCTAAGGATCTGGCTAGATCTCGTAATTAAATTTTTAATGTAAACTTATCTACTCCATTTACCCACTCCTGATTATAGGTTTGATTTAATTAATCCCTTGGGTTACGATTGGCTAACTTAATTTGACACCTATTAAGGTTTAGGATGTGTATTTCCCCCTAATAGTCTACCTGGATGTCACACTAACCTTTAATATTTTTAATTGCCACGTAGGAATTAGGTTTATCCCAATTTTTCCCTCTTAATATGTTTCCCATAAGGAATGTTACTTCTTTATTTACTTTTAATGTATTTATATATACACTTATATTTTTCTTAGGATTTATCCAAAACATTCTTTAAGAAATTCTTATTGTATTTAATTATATCTAATATCTTTTAGACATCTCCACAACTGATATATGGTTTATAAAATAAAGTGTTTGCCCTAGTTTAATTAAGCATATTAACCTACATAATAATAATATGTAGTTTAGTTTAATACCTCGATTTAATATAAGTCCCTTTTATTCTTCTCATATATATATATATTTATGTGTAAACAACTTTTACTTCACCGAAAAGATAACACCCAAAATATTTATAAACATACTGATGTAAAATGTTAATTTAGGTTTAATTATTTTCCCCATCCTAAAAAGTTAATTACCCAACCATACTTTAATTTTTGGTTACATTAAAAACCTTATATTATAGGTTATTCTTATGAAAAACTCATAAACATAATTTTTAAACCTATTTACCCTTGCCCAAAAATTCCCAAACTTAATATATAATAACTATAACATTTTAGACATATTATAAAATTTATATTCCATAAAAATATCTTTTTAAATCACCCAAATAATTCCATAATACCCGTAACTTGCAAAATTCATAACTTATGTTTAAAAACTTAAAAACTCATATTAATTTACATCAAAATAAACTAGACTTTATAAGGAATCTATGGTTAAAATTTCAAGTCAAAATACAATCGGGAAGGCCATTAAATAAATCTAGCAAGTTAGGACTTTATTCTGGAAATAATATAAAAACTTATACTTATATTTGAAACGTTTTAATCGTGGCCGTCCGTTTCTTTTAATCGCGATCGGGCGGCCCAGAACCCTCGAGTTCTTCAGCGTTCTCCCCTTCCGACCCGAGTACTAATCACCCTATAACTCACAATCTACAGAACGAAATTCGATGATTCTTGTTCCTATCGATTCGTAATCAAATTCCGGTTCTAATGGTACCGATTTCCCCAATTATAATGCAGTATACACCAAGTTTCGAAATCGATTCGAGAGTTAGGGTTTATTTCGGTACAGAACTTAATTCGGTTGCAATTCCTACAAATTCTCCCATTGTAATGCATAATAGACTAAATTGGCATGTGGGTTTGATCGGTGATGAAATTTCGAATGGCATCAATGGAACAATTTGGCCAGAAACTTACCGGAATTGCATTAATCGGGGTGAAACCAAGTCGACAATTCTGGAATCGGTATTTTATGCGCGTTTCAGGTACGCCCCTTCTCGAATCAACTCGCACCAACTGAGAGAGATTCGGTTCATGTAACCTATCACAATCCAAACTAGACATGTAACTCTAGATGCTAGTGGAAGAATCATTGATTTTGATGAACTAGGGAGAAAGTTATAGATCTCACAAGATCCGAGTTTACCTAGTTGGTTCAGGATGAAACTGGGCAGAATTACCGCCGTGATCGAGTGGGCAACTTTAGACAGATTTATCTCCCAACCCAGTGCGAATCAGCCTTGGCCATCAACATGAAAGTTATAGAGGGATTAGAGATCTTCAAAACAAGCTAAAGAACAAGAAATTTGGACGAGAAATGAAGAAGTTATGGCGTGACGAAGTTTACCCGTTTTCAGGAAAAACTGCAGTTCTGGGTTACGAACTCGCGAGGAGGCAACTTTGGATCAACTTTCCGATCATTGTAGAAGGAGTTAGATGGTGTGTGAGTAATGGTTGGAAAGAGGAAAGATAGGAGAATCGAATGAAACAAACGGCATACCAAATGGTGGAGTAGGGAAAAGATATAGGTGTCTAAAGATCGACCTCGACATGCCAAAACCGCTGGGAAAATCAAACGGTTAAGTGTGGGTGCTGACTGGGCGCGACACGTGTCCTGGACACGTCAGCATCCTTCAAAATTTTGGCTCTAAACTTCAATTTATCATAACTTTGGCTAGGATGATCCGTTTTTAACGTTCTTTTTATCGATCTTCATGGTTTTTCATAACCTATTTATTGGTATAGGTTTCATGGCCTGGTTTGACCATTCTCAAAAAGTCAACTCTAACAAGGCTTAATAAGCTTTAAGGTTTCTAGAATTTTATATTGACTTTTATGTTTCAAAACAATGTTCCAACACTTCCTAAAATCTTTATAATATATTTGGAGTGTTTAGAAATTTTCCCAAGATTTATTGACTTATAAATCTTATTATTAAATTCATATACTATATAATAATGTATAATAATTAGGGTTAAATAGGAGAAAACCCCTAAATAAATTTCACAATTCCATATAATAATTTAGTATTCATAATTCCATATAATAAGTAAATTTTTAATAAAAGAAATCCCCTAAATTAATTAAATTAATTTAGGGGTATTTCAGGTACGGTTCCCTTTTATGAACGGCCAAAAACATTGTCAGTCCACTGTAGCCTAGAGAATGTGCCGATTCGTTGATAAGCTCATTACATAACCGTTCCCGTCTCGTAAATGAACGGATAACTTAAACAAGTGTCTCGGATACAGTGATCCAAGCCACCGAACAAACATAAACATAGTATGCCCCGTGGCCCGACGTTGATTCAGTAAGATAGCCTGGTTAAGCTAAAGGAGGTTGGAAACCAAATGGAAAACAAACAATAACTACAGAGAGGATCGAACCTGATATGACAACGCCCCCATACTCACACGCGTGGCCGGAAAGACCGGAATCCTCACTTCCCCGTTGTACTGTTAGAAGACAACATTGACTTAATTAAAACCACCACAAATTGGGTTAAGTCTTGTTAGACACACACAAGGGAAGGAGAGTCATACATCACACCACAAACATCACACACAAACATTCACTAACTAACTCACGCATAGCCGTTGGTTATAAGTTCTAGGTCGGAACGTTATCACCGGATACCTTCTCTTAGTTTACCTAATAGTGGTTAACTACCTTCAAGCGCATTCGAGGTTACCGGTATCGGCACATAAACATACAACAACAATAACGACTGTAAACTCGTTTCATGATTTATCTTATAACGTGGCAAAACCACAGAAAAACACGTTGGCATACAAGCCGGGTAATCGGTAGGACACAGGTTGCAAGAAAAACCATACCTGTCACCGGAGTCCACTTTATCGTGTCCACTTATGTTCCTCGAGCAATCCTCGAACAACTGATAACATTACATGTTTTTTATTAACATCGGGGTATCATGATTGTTTAAAGTATAATGCTTATAACTTTTCCCCGTTAACTTAGTTACATAACTTCACTTTTAACTTGTTTTACTTTACATTTTGATACAACTTTTCCCTCACCAATTTATCATTATAACTCACTTAACATGTCCTTAACAATATTATAACATCACTACTTAATAACCCCATCACCTATAACCTTAAACCATGTTTTTGGTCCGACCGACCTTACCGATCGACCTTACACAAGGTCGGTCCATTCCAGAACACATTACCGTCAAAAATTCTACTCCGACCGACCTTGTAAGTTCGGTCGCATGTTCGGTCCATTCCTAAGAGTTTCTTCCCTTGAAAATTCAGGCCCGACCGAACATGCGAAGTCCAGTCCCATGTTCGGTCGTTTCCAGAAACTTAATTCGTACACAAAATACAAGCCCGACCGACCTTGGAAGTCCGGTCCCCAAGGTCGGTCCATTCCAGAAACTAATTCTCGCAGGGTAATCTGGGCTCGACCGACCTTGGCAAGTTCGGTCGCAAGGTCGGTCTGCTCCAGACCTCATTTTTCCATTGCCCATTTAACTCCAAACTTCTCCTAAGGCCTCCTAATGTTTTCTAACATCATTTGGTACACTTATATCCTCATACAACATCCATGAAACTCATTATCTATCACCTTAAGCACTTACTCATTTCATACCGAAATTCCTAACTCTTATGTTATTCCTCCTTAGTTTCCAAGTGGTGTTTCATGCCTATGATAACCACTATGCCCATAATGCTTTCTCCTCATTTTAACATCATCTCCCAAGCATCATTTCCTACCAACCTAAACCCTAGTTGATGTCTAAGTCCTTTTGTTTACCTAGAACATCTTAAGACATTATTTCTCCTCATTTAAAATGCTTAGGCATTTCCAACACTTCTAGTTCACCAAAACTCATTTAAAACACTTAGAACTCCTTATACATTTTCCAAATTTTGCCATGGGTTCTCTTAGCACTTCATCATTCCAAAACTCATGGTTTTCACCATTAAACATTCAAGAACACCTATATCCATCAGGAGTATCTCACACTCAACACTTAGGTTTTCACCCTTTTTACAACCAAAAACACTTAATCACTTAATGCACATTCCTTACACACAAAACATATTGTTTTTCCTTCATTAACCATCCAAGACACTCATCTTCACAAAGAATGTTCTTTACACACATCTAATCCTTAAACTACACTACATCACAATATAGTGCATAAGCTTAAATTGCTTGGCACTTAGGCCCTTAAATAACATGGCTCTTAGGCCCTTAAATAACATTAAACTTAAACACTGAATATCCCACATATATATTGCCTTTAACCTGCAATTACATACAACAACACATATGCCCTTTATAAACTCCTTGAGAGCATTTCACTAGCTCATTTACCATTGGCTCCTTAGGCATTTATTAAGCATATCAAGCTCATTTTCCTAAGGCATTTAAACTACATTGAGATAGCATATTTACCTCTTTTCTTCACAAACTTCTTCCTTGTTTCCTTGACTAAATTGGCAAGGCTTTTTGTTGTTTGTCAACTTCTAAACATTATACAAATAATATAATGGGTATACAAGCTTTAAGCTTCATCTCATTGTAAACCCTAGTTACATATATTATCTTAAGGTTTTAAAATGATTTTTTTACCTTGGAATGGAAAGAAAGCTTGAATGAGTATCAAGAGAGGACTCCTCATAGCCCTTGGAAGATTCAAATGAAGCTAAAACAAGCAAGGTGAAAACACCATTGTGAGGTGAATTTTCGGACAACACAAAACATGAAGGAAACATCATTTTTCTTTGAGTTTCCTTACCTTGAAGCAAAGGAGAACAATAATATGTGAAAAGGTGAGCTCAAGCTCCTTCAATGGTGAATCTCCATGGCACCAAAATTGAGTTCTTGAAGATTTTAAAAGAGGGAAATGAAGAGCTTGATCTAACTAAGACAAAGGTAGTCTTGAAATTGATTTTGGAGCATGGAATCATAAGTTACAAGTGAAGGAAGATTGAGAATGGTATATGGCTGTAGCAAACCGATGGAGAGAGGAGGAAGGAGATGTAAAACCGTGGGAAATGGAGGAAAGAAGAAGAGAATGAATAGAAGGTAAGTAGCTAGCTTAAGATATTTATTTGTTAAAAGCAAATAGTAACTTGCTTTATCCTTTATGTATTTATTTGATAAGTGCTAGCAAGGGTGGTGACTCACACCATGAAAACCGGCCCCCATTTAATAAGAAGGGTGTTTTGGTCTTTGTTGACCATTAACTTACTTATAATAACATATGTAACACCCCTACTACGCACATAACACTACTTGAAGTCGCAGCGGAATTTAAACAACTAAACAGTAACTAAACGAATGGTGCTACAACGCTGTCAACCACCCACGTGGTTAACAAGGCTGAATAAATACAATTGTACCGGTCTGATGATCAGACTCCCGAGCATAGAACTGATATCCATATAAATACATTAAACAAAATACCGTGTTTACATACATTCTTCACTGTTAAACATCATTGTAACACGTTCATAAACAATATACCGCCACGGGAGCACAGGCGCATCCCGGGCCAACAACCAAAAGTAATCAAAAGTAAACCTTCATCCTAGGATCTAAAGCCACTCCGCTTCTTCGATCCTCATCCTGTAGTATAAGAATAAGGATCCCCCGAGGGGTCAGCAACCCTTGGCTGGTATGGTTAACGCGCAGCCCATCGGCTACCGGGATACGCGCAACTAATTGTCATGATAACATGGCATTCATTTTTATACATAGCATAACATAACATAATATGTGGCATAGCATCAATAGTGCACAGCACAACATCACATACACAGTGGATCTTCGTTCCACAATAACAAACCACGAAGGTCAAATAACATAAGAGCCTAGAGAATGATTCACCCTCATGTTAAGCTCGTTACACACACTCATTACCGTTCTGTTATTCGAACGAGTAACTTAAGTCACAGATGGTTCGGATATAGTGACCCGAACACACCACACAAACACATGTTCCCACTAAACGATCATAAGTCAGAATAGGTAAGCTTTGGAGGAAGCTAGCGGGAGATCGAACGCCAAATTAAGGAGAACAATCTTAACAACATAAGAGTCGAATCTGATTCAGATATCTACTCTTAACTTACATGCATGACCGGACAACCGGATTCCTCACTTCCAAGTTAACACTTGTTAGAAGTTCATGGTGGAACTTAACAACCAATACACAATAGGTGGTCAGTCATGTTAGACACACACAAGGGAAATGAGTCACATCATGTCAACACAATAATATGAACAACTGTAAACTCATTACATGTTATATCTTATAACGTCATAAACACACAGAAAAACATACAACACACAAGCCGGTGTAACCGGTAGACAACAGACTGCAAGAAAACCATACCTTAGTCCTTGCCTTGATTCTTTTCCACCTTGAGAGAATCCTAAACACATTAGTAACGTCAGTTAATTAACGCACTAATCCATTGTTAACTTGTTACTTCACATATCTATTTTATTTTATTTTCACACTTGTTATAACTCTTCACCATTTTAATTACCTTTATAACACTCCTAACATGTCTTAATTAACCTCACACCATCTTTACTAGTTAATTACCATTTTTAGACATCATTTCCCCACTTAAAACAACAATTTTGGTCCATACAGTGGCCCGTCCGAACTTGTGTCCAAACCACCAGGTTCGGACGCAAGCCGTGACTTTAGACAGAAAACAGACACACGTCCGAACTTATGTCCGGACTTCGGAAGTTCGGACGTGAGTCGAGAACAATTCTAGACAGAAACCCGTGCGTCCGAACATGTGTCCGGACTTCCCAAGTTCGGACACAGTTCGAGGATAACTCTAAGGAAGAATGGGTACGTCCGAACTAGTGTCCGGACTTCCCAAGTTCGGACACTGTTCGCGAGTGAGAATTCCTTTACCCAACAGAGCCTGTCCGAACTTCCATATCTGGACGGAAGTTCGGACAAGGCATAATACTCAATTTCTAAGCCTTTAAACACTTAACCGAATTTCTCCAAAGCCTCCAACACTTATAGTATCTTCTCCGTAGGTTTCTAAGTGGTATTCCTTGCCTATTCTAATCATTATACCAAGATATTCCTTCCACACAACATCATTACTTAAACATCATCTCTTACAACTAAAACTCCTTGTGTCATCCTTGAAATCGCTTTTTCTAAGTTACACTTTCTCCTTATTTTACGAAAGTTTGCCTAAGCCCTTACCTAAGTCCAAAATGACTTTGGTACATACTAAAACCTCAAGATAATGCCTAAGTCCTTATTACACTCTAGAAACACTTCCTAGTTCATCAAAATTCCTTAAAACATCTTGAACTCCTTATGCATTTACTAAATTTCGACATAGGTTCTCCTAGCATTTTGTTACACCAAATCACATTGTTTACACCATTAAACACCCAAGAACACTAAGAATCACCAAGAACACTCTCATACACAAAACTTCACTCAAATCTCACTACATTAAAATATAATGCATAACTTAAATTGCATGACACTTAGGCCCTTAAAATGCATGGCTCTTAGGCCCTTAAAGTGCTTAAATCATAAACAATGAATTTCCACAATATATAAGCCTTTGACCTGCAAATACATACAACAAGACATATGTTCTTTTACTAGTCTCCTTGAGAACAATTTACTAGGTCATTCACCTTTTGGTCTTTAGGTAGTTTTAACAAGCATTATAAGCTCATTTCTCCTAAGGCATTAAAACAACATTAGGTTAGTATATTTACCTCTTTTCCAAACAACTTCTTTCTCGTTTCCTTATAAAACCGGTAAGGTATTTGATTCCTTGTCAAGTTCTAAACAATATACAAACATCATAATGAGTATTTAAGCTTTAAGCTTCATCTCATTGTAACCCTAATTTTACATTGTTTCAAAAACATTAATGTAGTTGTTTTACCTTGATCTTTGAAGAGATTTTGAATATCTATGAAGAGAGGACTCCACCTAGTCCATGAAAGGTTGGAATGAAGCTAAAACAAAGCCATGTAAAGAGCACCTTCAATGGGTATTTTCGGTCACAACAAAAACATAAAGGAAATGAAGTTTTTATTGAGATTCCTTACCTAGAAGCAAAGGAGAGTAATAATATGTAGAAATACAAGCTCAAGCTCCTTCAATGGTGGAACTCCATGGCACCGAAATGGTGGTCTTGGAATTTTAAGAAAATAGAGATGAAGAGCTTGGAGAGGAGAGAAAAGATGGTGGTCTTAGAATTTTGATTTGCTTAAGTGAGCTATGAACTATTGATGGTCAAAGGTGGTGAAATGGTGGTGGTGCTGTAGTGTACCGTGAGAGAGCAGCAAGAAGGAAGGAGATGGAGTTTGAACCGTGTGAAATGGAGGAAGAAATGAGAAGGTAAGTTGCTTTTGAAGATATTTGTTAATAAAGTAAAGTAAATAGTACTTAACTTGTCATCTTTATTTAACTAATGAGCTAACAAGAGTGGTGAGTCACCAATCTTAAAAACCGGCCCCCAATAGTAATATGAGGGTGTTTTAGTCTTTGTTGAACATTTAATTACGTAATACAACATATGTTACAAAATATCTTATTAAAATCACTATTCATGAAAACAAGGCACATAGAAGTGAAATTTTGATTTCCTATTGATATAGACATCCAAATGTGATATTATATAGTACACATATATATTTAAGAGTAATGATGGACATCTAGCCACTCAAAACTCATTTACAAGACAATTTTTCAAAAATGTGCTTTAAGACTCTTAAAGCACATTTTGTGTTTAAACTTGTTTTCAACCTTGGTTTTCTTTGGTAATTGATTTAATATGTTCATTAGTATATAAATGAGGTTGGTAAGTTCATTAGGTCTTACCCAAGTTTATTCCAAGCTTAGAGCACATTTTAGCCTTATTGACCTTAAGGTATTTTAATTGTGTTCTTTATGGTTTAAATTGTTTACTAATGTTTCTAAGACTCTTTTTGGTCTTAATACACCATATTTAGGTGTTTAAACAAACATAACTAGGTTTGGGGTATTTCAATCTACCCCTCTTAAAAGAACTTTGTCCCAAAGTTCATACTTCCAATATCCTAAATATTAGAACACGGGATACTTATAAACAATACTTCCATACATCATAACAACAACACTACATAAACATTGGACACAAGATCCGTACAACATAACATCGGGTACATAACATTGGACACAAGGTCCATAACAACATTATCCACATCATTCAGACACAACGGTCTGTAACATAACAACATAACATAGATGATGTATTTTAAATACACGTCGTACTTAATAACCGAAACGGATCTACCCCCCTTAAAAAGGGGTATGCCCCGTACCCTATACACATAAGCACTAAGAAGTAAACAATGACGGGACTTCGCCTTCATCTTATCTTCCAGCTCCCAAGTGGCCTCCTCAACGTCCTGGTTAGACCAAAGAACTTTCACCAGTCTCACAGACTTATGGCGAGTGTCTCGTGTCTTAGTATCCAGAATCCGTACCGGAGTCTCCACTGATCGCATGGTCGGCTCTAAGGTTAGCCTTTCAGGCTGAAGCACATGAGACGGATGAGACATATATTTCTTCAACTGGGACACATGAAATACATCATGTACCTTGCCCAGCTCGGCGGGTAGATCAAGTCTGTAAGCTACCGGGCCAATCCGCTCCGTCACAACATAAGGCCCGACATATTTTGGGCTCAACTTGCCTTTCTGGCCAAAACAAAATACTCCTTCATGGGGGATACTCTCAAAAATACCTGATCGCCCACGGCGAACTCCAGGTTACGTCTGCGCACATCTGCGTACGACTTCTGTCTATCCTGAGCTGCCTTCATGTTAGCCCGGATCTGGCGAACTTCTGCCTGAACTTGTTCAAGATACTCTGGTCCTATAATGACCGTCTCACTCGACTCATCCCAGCATAATGGTGTGCGGCATGGTCTACCGTACAAGGCCTGGAAGGGAGACATCTTGATCGATGCATGATAACTGTTGTTGTAACTAAACTCGATCAGATGTACTTATCAATCCAGCTGGTCTGAAAGTCAAGTGCACATGCCGTAGCATATCCTCAAGTGTCTGAATGGTGCGCTCACTCTGACCATCGGTCTGTGGGTGAAACGCTCTACTCAATTTCAGTTCGGTACCCAATGCTTCTCGTGTAGACTTCCAATATCTCGATAAGAATCTGGTATCTCTGTCAGATACAATTGTTTTCGGTACACCATGATGTCTTACAATTCTTATCAAAGAGTTCTGCCAGTTTTGCCACTTTCCAGGTGTCCTTCATCGGAATGAATCGGGCCACCTTGGTCAGTCGGTCAACAACAACCCATATCATATTCAGACCTCCCCTTGTAGGCGGAAGCCCTACTACGAAGTCCATGGAAATATCATGGAACTTCCACTCAGGCACTGGCATTGGCTGTACCATACCACCAGGCCGTCGGTGTTCAAACTTGACTTCTGGCAGTGAGACACCTCAACACATAATCACTTACATCTTTTTTCATTCCAGTCCATCAAAAATAATTTTCATACTCTTATACATCTTTGAAGCTCCGGGGTGAATCGAAGTAAGTAGTAGAACAATGGGATTCACTCAATATGCGCTCCTTCAACTCATCGCTACTCCTAGGTATACACAATCGGCCATTCAGCTAATCAGGTCATCATCGTGGAGTCTGAAGTCGTACTTCTGACCCTCGAATGTGCCATCAATAAGCTTCTGCCTGATCTCCACCATATACTGATCCGTCATCTGAGCACTCCGCACCTCTTAACCAAGCCAGTATGAGAGATTAGCGAATGGAGCGAGTGTGCTCGGCGACTCAATGCGTCAGCTACCACATTTGTCTTACCCTCTTTATATTGCAGATTGATGTCATAGTCATTCAGAAATTCAACCCACCTTCTTTGTCTCATGTTCACTCCTTCTGAGTGAACAAGTACTTTAAGCTTTTGTGGTCAGAATAGATTGTCACACTTACCCATACAAATAATGTCGCCATATCTTCAATGCGAAGACAATGGCACCCAACTCTAGATCATGGGTTGGGTAGTTCTCCTCATGCTTCTTCAGCGTCGGGAGGCGTATGCTACGACCTTCCCGTGTTGCATCAATACACAACCCATACCTCTGCCTGATGCGTCGCAATAGACCTCAAAACCATCTGGACCTTCTGGTATAGTCAGGACTGGTGCAAATGTCAGAACATCCTTGAGACTCGTGAAAGAACTCTCACAATCGACTGTCCACTCGAATGGTGCATCCTTCTCATTAAGGAAGTCATCGGCTTCGAGACACTGGAGAAGTCCTTCACAAACCTCCTATAATAACCTGCCAGACCGAGGAAGCTCCTGATATCGGTAACTGTCTTCGGCTTGGCCAGGTGCGCACAACATCAATCTTTGCCGGATCAACAACGATCCCGGCCTCAGAAATCACATGTCCAAGAAAGGATACTTGGTTCAACCAAAATTCACATTTGAAAACTGTGCATACAACTGATTCCTCCTCAATGTTTGTAACACATTTCAGGTGGCTTTCGTGCTCACCTCTCGATTTCGAGTACACAAGAATATCATCGATGAAGACTACCACAGACTTGTCCAACTGATCTTGGAACAAGCGGTTCATTAAGTCCATGAACTTAGCTGGTGCATTTGATAAGCCAAACGACATAACTGTGAATCATAATGCCCATACCTAGTTCTGAATGCTGTCTTTTCGATATCATATCAGGATGGCAATCTGGTGGTATCCGGATCGTAGGTCTATCTTGGAGAATACTGATGCTCCCCTAGCTAATCAAATAGATCGTCGATGCGTGGTAAAGGGTAACGGTTCTTCACCGTAACAGCATTCAGCTCCCGATAGTCAATACACAGGCGGAGGCTACCGTCCTTCTTCTTCACGAAGAGGACCGGCGCTACCCATGGTGAAACACTAGGGCGGATAAAGCCCTTGTCAAGTAGGTCTCTCAGCTGCTCCTTGAGCTCTGTCATCTCTGCTGGAGCCATACGTAAGGTGCTTTTCGCAATGGGTCCAGTGCCCGGAACTAAGTCAATCTCAAACTCCACTCCCGTGCTGGCGGCATGCCCGGCAGTTCCTTAGGAAATACATCAGGAAACTCCGACACTACCGGCACATCTGGGCTAAACTCTGGATCTCTCTCTATGTCCTGGACATAGCAGAGGTATACATCACTCCCTGTCGTAGTTCACGACACATAGCATGGCGGTGGTGATGATCTGAGTCGAAGGCTCCCTGGCCTCTGGCGGTAAGATATAGTAACCCAGACGGACTCCGAAGAAGCAGTCGATGCTCGGCACACAGGATTCTGCCCTTGTACCGCTCCAACCAGTTCATCCCGACAATCACATCAAAGCCAAGTCCGTCGAACTCTATCAAGTCGATCGGAAACTCTTCACCTCTGATTCTTACAACAGCATCTCGGTGGTAGCGGGTGCACCTGATCCGCTCTTTCGACGGGAGAGTGACTAGAAAGTCTGGCATCTCATCCCCGTCTAACTCCAGCTCTTCGCAAAAGATAGCGAAATAAATGTTGTGTGAGGCTCGGAGTCGAACAAGATCGAAGCGTCCACGCCATGACTGGAAAGGTACCGGTGAGGATTGTGCCGCTCTTGCCGGCTTCTGCCTCATTGCAGACACTCAGTGTACCTCCCGTTCCGAGTGCACAGCCTCATTCATTGGCAACTAATGAGTACTGGGTAACAACACGGTTGACATACTTCAATAACTCCACATTATTCATTAACATATTCTCTTTACAACATTGTTGGTTTACACTGTTGACATAACTTAACACATACATAACTTCCTTAACATATACTGGCTTAACACATTACACAAATTATACAAGGCTTAAAACTGTCTGAAGGTCAAATTCAAACGTCCAGTTTCATGTGTGTGGCATTGATCACTGCCGACGGTGCGGTATTCAGTTGATCTTCCTGTGCCATGATATAGCATCCTTGACTGCCCACCATGATTAACACATCTCCCGATTTCAACACTAGCTTCTTGCGAGGTCAGCACGCTTCTGCGCGCCATACACAAACACTGCGGTATCACCAATGGACCAAGACACCACGGGTTACTCCCTTACTTAGAGACTCGGGTCACTCGTCCTTGTCTTGGTGTAACCCTAACCGTCCACCTTTCTGGTAGAAGTTCACAATGCATAGATCTGCTTTCACACTCGGAATTGAATCGTTTCAACTTGTTGAGCAATTCCCACGGCGTGGTTAACAACCGCAAGGAACTCCTCAGGTATACTTGGTACTGTTGCTCCATCTTCAGCTCGCACTTCTTGATATGTCTTGGTGTAAGGGTTCCAGTCCTTACCCATGCACATCATCTTCAACTGCATTCTTGATCCTCTCGGGTATTCGGGTGTGTAGAAACCTCTGGTTTAGCTCCAGTTCGTCGCATCTATGATGACATGGATTGTGCTTCCGGTGTCAGGTATCCATTTAAGAGTATCATACCTGGCTGGATAACCTGACATTGCTCCTTGGAAAGTCAGTGATGTTGATGGTGGTTTCTTCAGGGTTTGGTGTGGGTGGGATTGGAAATATATTGAAGGTTCCTTTAGTTTAGAATTATCTAATTAGGTGACTTTCATACTATACTTTAACTTTTCACTCTCATGATGAACATGGGACTCACTAGTACACACATGCATGAAATGCGGTATGCAATCACTTATTACATTAACAGTTTAGGCGGTACCTGGTCTAGAAGAGGGCCCTGGCGCCTCAGACCGGTCCACCACATTCAGGGCGGCCTTGCTAGGTCCCGACCCCTCCCTTCTGGGAATCAGTGTATCTCTGATCTGTGGGTGGCTGGATAGCCGTCTTCGGGCATCAATAGCTGTGTGGTCTACCCTTCAGGTAGTAAGCGGCAAGATGGACCTTAGCCTCTGCAAGTACAGCCAAGGTCTCGTAGGCGGTCTCCAGCTCGGAGATGTACGCCTCCAGCTTACGTGGGTCGGTCTCCCCATGAAATGAAGGGGGTCTCAAGTCTGCCAATGCCTTGACCCAGTTGGTCTCTGTGGCGGTGGCGGTGGTGGTTGAACTCCGGGCGTTTGCCACTGCTGAATCGACAGCTACATGGGGTACCTTTGGGCTACAGCGGCTGCAGCCTCAGCAACTGGGCGTAGGCCGTAGTATTTGCCCGGTCACCCGTATCCATATTGCGTCCGCGGCTCACTCGCGGTTCTACCTGACATCTAATTCACATGAACATTATAGCATTATGCTTACACACTTATCGGTTTCCAACGGTTGAAACGTTTCCCGACAACAAGGTATCTCCACACTTGGTTTGTGGTTAACCTTTCCATAACTGATCACTTAGGTAACTGTAGTTAGGTTTCCTAACTCGGTATATTCCTAAGCTCGGTATTCTAGTCATCAGAGCGATACTTCGCTCTGATACCACTTTTTGTAACACCCCTACTACGCACATAACACTACTTGAAGTCGCAGCGGAATTTAAACAACTAAACAGTAACTAAACGAATGGTGCTACAACGCCGTCAACCACCCACGTGGTTAACAAGGCTGAATAAATACAATTGTACCGGTCTGATGATCAGACTCCCGAGCATAGAACATATATCCATATAAATACATTAAACAAAATACCGAGTGTTTACATACATTCTTCACTGTTAAACATCACTGTAACACGTTCATAACCAATATATACCGCCACGGGAGCACAGGCGCATCCCGGGCCAACATCCAAAAGTAATCAAAAGTAAACCTTCATCCTAGGATCTAAAGCCACTCCGCTTCTTCGATCCTCATCCTGCAGTATAAGAAATAAGGATCCCCCGAGGGGGTTAGCAACCCTTGGCTGGTATGGTTAACGCGCAGCCCATCGGCTACCGGGATACGCGCAACTAATTGTCATGATAACATGGCATTCATTTTTATACGTAGCATAACATAACATAATATGTGGCATAGCGTCAATAGTGCACAGCACAACATCACATACACAGTGGATCTTTGTTCCACAATAACAAACCACGAAGGTCAAATAACATAAGACCTAGAGAATGATTCACCCTCATGTTAAGCTCGTTACACACACTCATTACCGTTCTGTTATTCGAACGAGTAACTTAAGTCACAGATGGTTCGGATATAGTGACCCGAACACACCACACAAACACATGTTCCCACTAAACTGATCATAAGTCAGAATAGGTAAGCTTTGGAGGAAGCTAGCGGGAGATCGAACGCCAAATTAAGGAGAACATCTTAACAACATAAGAGCGAAATCTGATTCAGATATCTACTCTTAACTTACATGCATGACCGGACAACCGGATTCCTCACTTCCCAGTTAACACTTGTTAGAAGTTCATGGTGGAACTTAACAACCAATACACAATAGGTGGTCAGTCATGTTAGACACACACAAGGGAAATGAGTCACATCATGTCAACACAATAATATGAACAACTGTAAACTCATTACATGTTTAGATCTTATAACGTCATAAACACACAGAAAAACATACAACACACAAGCCAGTGTAAACCGGTAGACAACAGACTGCAAGAAAACCATACCTTGGTCCTTGCCTCGATTCTTTTCCACCTTGAGAGAATCCTAAACACATTAGTAACGTCGGTTAATTAACGCACTAATCCATTGTTAACTTCTTACTTCACATATCTATTTTATTTATTTCACACTTGTTATAACTCTTCACCATTTTAATTACCTTTATAACACTCCTAACATGTCTTAATTAACCTCACACCATCTTTACTAGTTAATTACCATTTTTAGACATCATTTCCCCACTTAAAACAACAATTTTGGTCCATACAGTGGCCCGTCCGAACTTGTGTCCGAACCACCAAGTTCGGACGCAAGCCGTGTGACTTTAGACAAAAACAGACACACGTCCGAACTTATGTCCGGACTTCGGAAGTTCGGACGTGAGTCGAGAACAATTCTAGACAGAAACCCGTGCGTCCGAACATGTGTCCGGACTTCTCAAGTTCGGACACAGTTCGAGGATAACTCTAAGGAAGAATGGGTACGTCCGAACTAGTGTCCGGACTTCCCAAGTTCGGACATTGTTCGCGAGTGAGAATTCCTTTACCCAACAGAGCCTGTCCGAACTTCCATATCCGGACGGAAGTTCGGACAAGGCATAATACTCAATTTCTAAGCCTTTAAACACTCCTACACTTATAGTATCTTCTCCTTAGGTTTCTAAGTGGTATTCCTTGCCTATTCTAATCATTATACCAAGATATTCCTTCCACACAACATCATTACTTAAACATCATCTCTTACAACTAAAACTCCTTGTGTCATCCTTGAAATCCCTTTTTCTAAGCTTACACTTTCTCCTTATTTTACCAAAGTTTACCTAAGCCCTTACCTAAGTCCAAAATGACTTTGGTACATACTAAAACCTCAAGATAATGCCTAAGTCCTTATTACACTCTAGAACACTTCCTAGTTCATCAAATTCCTTTAAAACATCTTGAACTCCTTATGCATTTACTAAATTTCGACATAGGTTCTCCTAGCATTTTGTTACACCAAAGACATTGTTTTTTACCATTAAACACCCAAGAACACTAAGAATCACCAAGAACACTCTCATACACAAAACTTCACTCAAATCTCACTACATTAAAATATAATGCATAACTTAAATTGCATGGCACTTAGGCCCTTAAAATGCATGGCTCTTAGGCCCTTAAAGTGCTTAAATCATAAACACTGAATTTCCACAATATATAAGCCTTTGACCTACAAATACATACAGCAAGACCTGTGTTCTTTTACTAGTCTCCTTGAGAACATTTACTAGGTCATTCACCTTTTGGTCTTTAGGTAGTTTTAACAAGCATTATAAGCTCATTTCTCCTAAGGCATTAAAACAACATTAGGTTAGTATATTTACCTCTTTTCCAAACAACTTCTTTCTTGTTTCCTTATAAAACCGTAAGGTATTTGATTCCTTGTCAAGTTCTAAACAATATACAAACATCATAATGAGTATTCAAGCTTTAAGCTTCATCTCATTGTAAACCCTAATTTTACATTGTTTCAAAAACATTAATGTAGTTGTTTTACCTTGATCTTTGAAGAGAGTTTGAATATCTATGAAGAGAGGACTCCACCTAGTCCATGAAAGGTTGGAATGAAGCTAAAACAAGCCATGTAAAGAGCACCTTCAATGGGTATTTTCGGTCACAACAAAAACATGAAGGAAATGAAGTTTTTAATTGAGATTCCTTACCTAGAAGCAAATGAGAGTAATAATATGTAGAAATACAAGCTCAAGCTCCTTCAATGGTGGAACTCCATGGCACCGAAATGGTGGTCTTGGAATTTTAAGAAGATAGAGATGAAGAGCTTGAGGAGAGGAAAAGATGGTGGTCTTAGAATTTTGATTTGCTTAAGTGAGCTATGAACTTTTGATGGTCAAAGGTGGTGAAATGGTGGTGGTGCTGTAGTACCGTGAGAGAGCAGCAAGAAGGAAGGAGATGGAGTTTGGAACCGTGTGAAATGGAGGAAGAATGAGAAGGTAATTGCTTTTGAAGATATTTGTTAATAAAGTAAAGTAAATAGTACTTAACTTGTCATCTTTATTTAACTAATGAGCTACAAGAGTGTGAGTCACCACCTAAAACTGGCCCCCAATAGTAATATGAGGGTATTTTTAGTCTTTGTTGAACATTTAATTACTTAATCCAACATATGTTACAAAATAGCTTATTAAAATCACTATTCATGAAAACAAGGCACATAGAAGTGAAATTTTTGATTTCCTATTGATATAGAATCCAAATGTGATATTATATAGTACACATATTATTTAAGAGTATGATGGACATCTAGCCACTCAAAACTCATTTACAAGACAATTTTTCAAAAATTGCTTTAAGACTCCTTAAAGCACATTTTGTGTTTAAACTTGTTTTCACTTGGTATTCTTTGGTAATTGATTTAATATGTTCATTAGTATATAAATGAGGTCTTTAAGTTCATTAGGTCTTACCCAAGTTTATTCCAAGCTTAGAGCATTTTAGCCCTTTGACCTTAAGATTTAATTGTGTTCTTTATGGTTTAAATTTTTCTAATGTTTCTAAGACTCTTTTTAGTCTTAATACACACCATATTTAGGTGTTTAAAACAACATAACTAGGTTTGGGGTATTTCACATATGTTACAACTAGCTTATAAAGTTACTATTCATAAAAACAAGGCACATAGAATGAAATTTTTGATTCCCATCGATATAGACTTCCAATGTGACACTATATAGTACACATGTTAATTAAAGAGTAATGATGGACATTTAGCCATTCAAAACTCATTTACAAGACAATTTTTCAAAAACGTGCTTTAAGACTCCTTAAAGCACTTTTTGTGTTTTAACTTGTTTTCAAGCTTGGTTTCTTTGGTAATTGAGTTAATATGTTCGTTAACATATTATAAGGTATAAGTATGACCATTAGGTCTTATACAAATTTATCCCAAGCTTAGAGCACATTTTTGCTCTTATTGTATCTTAGTGCTTTATTGCATTTTACTATGGTTTAAATCGTTCACTGATGTTTCTAAGGCACTTTTTAGCCTTTACTACCTTAGTTTAGTATTTAAACAATATATCTGGGTTTGGGGTATTTCACTTCTAGACTTGATAGAATTACTAGGAAATTACATTAAAATGGTTTGGAACTAGTACACCATTAATGGAGTTTATTAACATAGGATTTAACTTAGCAAGAACGGAGAAAAAGAGAGCTAAAGATGAACTTACCATTCATGAATGAAGTATGGCAAGGGAAATGGAAGCTCACGTAGAGCATTAGTAAAGAGATTGAAGGTGATTAGAATTTGATTTGTTTATTGCCATGTTTATTATTTCTTTAATTACGAATTTAGCTACTAAGATACCTTAATGGTCTAGACATGCGGCTGTAATGGAGAATAATTGAATTAGGCCATCTCCAATTGTAGTGCTACGGCTGTAGTGGAGCATGATTTAGCTTAGCATTAGTTTTAGGATGTTTTTTAACACCCCTAATCCTAATCCTGCATCATAATCGCAAGTCGTAGCATAACAAAATATAACTCGCAGCGGAAAATAAACTAACTATCGTTTGGTGTTACACGCCGTTACTCACCCATGAGAGTAACAAGGCAACCTTACTCCATCCATCAACTTCAACTCCTCACCGCTGTGATGACGAGGTACCGAACAATCTTAAACTTACAATCCAAATCCAACTAAGCAAATGAGCAACTAACCCAATACAACAAACTCCATAATACGGTACATAATAAAACTAAAAGGTGTTTATTGAAAACACAACAGCTACTCTGTGTCCCGCACTCCGACTTGTGTCTTCAATCAGTAACCTGAAATGTTTGGCCCACTGAAGGGCTCAGCAATCGAAATGCTGGTATGCTAAACGTAGTCCTAAGTCATCTAGATTCCTTAAGTCATTTTAGCCATCTTGACATTAGATTCTTTACATGAAATACCGGTTTACAATAATAACAGTAATAACTGTAAACATTAAACAATCGCATAACAATTCCCCTGTAAACATCAATGTACAATAGTACACAACACCAATAACCACACATCAATAATCCATAGCAATTACCAATAATCACACATCAATAGTCCATAACAATAACCAATAATCACACATCAACAATCCATAACAATAACCAAACAAGATACGCGTATTAAACTGTACTTGTTAGTTGGCCACCTGGCCCTTATCCTTTAAACCAATCACTTAACCTTTTCCAATTAAATTCCACCTCAGGCGTCATGTTAAGACAACCCTTAATAACTTAATAATGGACAGTAGTCCTCCCGTACACGCGAAGTGCTCATTGCCAAGGATCATTCAATCCCGGAACTTCCACTTGCCTAATAAAGGCGTCCATGAATGGCCGAAGCCGTGTGCCAAAGTCGGCACCCTGGTCCAACAGTCTATCTAGGCCCGTCGGAATATAGAGGGAGTCGGTCCGATACGGACGTTATACTCCGGTGATCACCAATGCGCAACCAGAAAGTCGAAACAGTCTGGATTCCTCTCTTTATAAGTTAGCTCTTTAGTCAATGATACCATATCCAATCCTTGAGTTAAGACTATAACAGTGGACCATCAGTTAGGTTTACTAATACCTAAAGGTCAGTTAGTCTTGTTCCAGTTTAGATGTATAAACTTCTAGTCATAAGACGTTCGCGTAGAAATAAACGCAACAGTGTTGAGCAATACAGTGTACAATATCATATACATAAATCACAGATATCGCTATTAACAATTAAACACATAACGTCTGGACCTTAGGAAAATCCTTAGGACATTCAGACCACACAATTAACATACCGTACACCGACGGAACGCTAGCGTGACAATTCACACGTATCTTCTAGCGCTCACCAAGCTCGTGACTATCAACTCGTATCTCTGGAATACAAACCACATATTAGCTCTCTGTAATACAAACTAATTCGGTTTCCCGACTAGTCACTAATCCCCGTAGTAATTACCCCGTAATTGTTCAACGTTTGTCATTCGGGCTTTAAACAGTTTGGGATTAGTTAGATCATCTTCTAACTATATTGTAACTCACACGTAGTATTTATTCACTACTTAGAATTTAATCCAAATAATCTATGTCATTTATTCATAGGTTTGTTATTTATGTAATACATACATCCATATAGTTTGTTACTATATATTAAATATATCCTTGACTTATAAACTTTTATTTCTCCTTTCAAGTTATGAGTTGGTCAACTTGACCTCTTTGGTCAATTGCGTTGACTTGGTTAGTTTATCCAAGGACATAAGTTTATATAATTCATATTATATCCCCTGGTTCCCTATAATTTACTCACCATTTAATATGTTATACTTTACATTAGAACATTATGTTTAATGTGTTATAATCCCTCCCCACCTTATAACATCTTTCGTTTTGCACGTTACTACTCTCATACACATTTACACACACTTGCGTGTGCATTTATACATAAGTTCATAATATGTATTACGCTACACATTGACACTCTGCTTTACAGTTGCATTTAGGATCATGCACTACAGTTTACTAGCATTGTCATTTTCGTCTCATTCTGCTTTAGCGCAACACATAAAGTCTACAATTGTTATTTTCATCGTTACCACTACATATTTACATTGGCTTCTTTGCATGTGTTCCTACTTCTTTCACCACACGGTTCTTTTTGCACTTGACATCGCTTTTCCTCATTTCACCTGTTCTTTGCAGGTCTTGTCTATCATTCGTACGTACACATTGTTTCTCTTCACACTCATTATGCACTTTCATCCTTATCTTCTATTGCTTTAATCATATTTTCATCTCACAACAATATTCACTCACCCAACACAGCATATTATAACACCACCGTTCTATCCTTTTACATCCAACTTTCAACTGCCTAATAAATTTTCGCACACATTTTTCTTATGTTCCTTGGACATATCATTGGCTAAAACATATTTTCAAACCTCCTACCAGAATATTAAGACCTAATGTCATATCATTTTTCCCTAACTTTACCCCTTAATATTACTTAAGTTGTAATTTAATTTAATCGAACTTATTATATAATTTAACCCAAAGTCTCCTTCCTCATGGATCAAACAATCAGTTTCAAATCAACCAACTTAACAATTCAATTCCTCACTTGTAAATTACTTTTCTATTACTTATCTCATTTTTTTTTTCTTATGCTTAGTTATATATATATATATATATATGGTCTCCACTCTAAAATTACCAATCTTTCCAACTACTTAATAATTCATAATTCTCTTATAATTCATTTTCTTTTTTTTCTTTTTTTTTTAACTCCTCCTAAACACCAGTCCCGTCAAAACTTGAACATCAATCACTAGAATTTCACTTATTAGTTAATTAATTAATTTTTTTATCTGACCTAACCTAAAAAATTAACTTAAGATTAGCGTAATACTCCTACAATACCGAAATCACCAGCCAACGTATATATAACCCTAATTCATCACTTGGAGTTTTAACTTAATCCACCTCCATTAACAGTACATCAAATTTTAGAACATTTAGATTTTGACTTAGGCTATATGGTCTATGTTTAGAGTCCCAAAATTACACGCTAACTACTAATAATTATATATTCCATACTAATATAATTATAGATTACCGAACCTATAATTAATGCATACTTCAGCCACACCTGTACATATGCTCATATATATATATATATATATATATTAACAATGCCCCAAATGATGACCGAACATAGATATGAACTAACGTAGATTAAACAATACATGAGAAGAGCCATTATAACTTTGTTATTGGTACTGCGGAACATATAGGGCGAAGAGAAGAGGGATTACACAGCAAACTTCATGATTCAACTTAACCACTATACTTAATTATATAGCCAATCGAAAATCAGTCGGCCCTTATTGCACATTAATCACCAAAATCCTAACCACCCAATATCAACAGATTAAGTTTAATAAATTAATTCAGCATTTGCTCACCTAACAATTTACTAACCTGATCACTACTCACACCCAATATTTCACATCGGGTTAAATGGCCTACTTTAGATTAAAACAATAGGGCTTACATATAGGTACTTATACTTACTTATAAGTTTAATTAATCCCAGCTTAATAACTTAATCAATATTATATATATATATATATATATATATATATATATATTATGCCATTCTTTTCAGTTTACTGTCGATTTACTGAAGTTAACAAACACCAGATTAGCATTGTTTTTGTTACAGTTAATCTATTAAGCTTACGGTTAAACATATAACCAACGCTTAGATTAATCACGTTGGTGATTGCTTCAGTTTTCTTTTTTTTTTCAAACGATTAAATCCACCATCTGGATGAAATACCTCTCACGTTTTTTTTTTTGGTTGCCCAGTTCAAAGAGTATGCTTGATTCCAGAGACACAAACTGGAGGAAGAACAAGTAGTGAACAGAGCAGAAAATACCAAAAAGAGCCACTTACCACTCTGGAACATCAAGAACCGTAAGTTCCTTTTTGCTGTTCCCTTGCGGTCTTTGGTTCTCAACCAAACTCCAACGATTTCTGGGGTTTCCCAACATTGGAACAGAGAACGAGAACATTAACACAGAAGTTAGGGTTTAATATAGAAGTTTACAAGAGAAATCAGAAGGTGATGAACTTTACTGCTAGAATATGTTCGACTCACACAAGGGAAGGAGACGCCTTTCCTTCTCAGTTTTCAATTTTAACAACTTGACAAGGGAAAGAGAGTAGAAGAAAGATTGGGTTTTAGTTTAGGTTTCCAGATCCAGAATAAGGTTAAGGGAAAGAAAAACACATCAACCCTTACCTCTTAAACCTCCACTTGGACAGGAAGGGGCGTGTTGCCTCTGTTTCCTTCTCAGATTTAACAGCTTGGTTTCAGATTTGATGTTTGAAGTGTAGCAGTTTCCCAACAGAGAAGAGATTGAGGGTGTGGGTCTTGTGTCCTTTCTCGCCGATTAAAGTTGCTTCCAGAGTAGAAGAAGAGAGTGAATTTGTAAATATAAGAAGAAGGAGGAGAAGGCGGCAGAGCATGTATTGTTCATTCGCCGGTTGGGGTTGTGGGTGAAGAAGAAATTGGAAGGAAGAAGGATGAAGATGAGAGGTCAATTTGCTAGTTAGGTTTACCGATTGTCCGTGAGAAAGGAGAAGGGTGTCGATATTCAGAGGAGATGGAAGGGATGTGTGAGTTATGTTCCTTGTTACCAGTTAGGTTGTAATCGACCATGGAAAGAAAAAGGCTGGGATGGACATTACCGTGGATTGATGGGGACTGGGCCGGCCCAGTTTGTTGGCTGGTCGGCCCTTGTATTTTTTTCTACAATATTTCGTTTAATATGTCTTTACTAACTCATTTTATACTTGTTTTTCATGCCGTTTATGACATGATGTCCCGTTTAACGAGGCGAACCATTTTTTTTATTTCAAATTTGTATTTTCAAACATTAATTATTATTTTTATTTCAAATTTGTATTTTCAAACACTAATTCTTAATTGGTTTGAGTTTCGTCATTTTAGGCGAAAACGCGACGTCTTTTATTTGGACTGTTTAACCAATCTTCCAATGCTTCTAAAATTACCCAAATAACCTTATAAGGTGTCTAAGACCTCGTTTCACTTCTAAAATATTCGTGACACGTTTTTCGATGTAAAAACGATAAATTTTTACTTTCGTTTTCATTTCTTTTTCCTAAACCTCCTCAATATCGTTTTAGGCTTCATTAATGTTTCCTAACGATTTTTAGGGTTTATTGAAACATTATATTATTCCCTTTTTACTTATTTAAGGATATTTAATTCCTTAATATCTTATTAGATACTTTTATTTAATTAATCTACTATTAATTAAAGTAATTAATATTAGGGATATTTCAATCTACCCCCCTTCAAAGGATTTCGTCCCGAAATCATATTCCTCAATTCTAATAGTCCTAGAACATCTAGTTCCACACTAATCTCAACCCTAGGGATCAAGTCCCGTATCTCAACGACAAAACATCACAGTGATGTCTAGTACATATAATCTCGACAATATTCGTAATAATAGCCAAAAGTGCAACGAGTGCACATGTACTCCAACTCAAAGCGTCACAAAATACGCAATAAACAATCAAAGTGCACGAGGGTGCACAACAACCAGCATCATACGAGATACATCATAAGATCCAAATAAAGTGCAACAATAGTGCACATAAACTAATCAATACAATACAAATGCACATACAATCACAATATAAGTGATTCATCCACACCATGAATATTAATTTCGAATTCCTGGTATGTAAGTCTACTTTAGGGGTATTATAGTCCCTGTCCTATACCTCTCATACTATTTGTATGACATATATAATAGAGGTTAATCCATCTATTGTTTGGGGTCTCTACAACCCAATAGTAACAAACATAACAAAAGACTTTTCTCAATCCACCGCCATCTATAAATATCCGCAGGCACACCTAGGTCCACGACCCTTGCGGTAATTTCACATACTATCTACAATCATCTAAGCTATAACCTACTCATATCTGTGTCCACTTGTAGGAAGTTTCAAGAGTCGCCCAACCCTGATGTGATCAGCATCAGTGTTGAACTATCCTTCCACCTCAATTTGTGTTCAGTTTCCCTTGATCTGGCCAGGATCAAGTTCCACCTCCCACGTCAATTTCAAACAATCAATTAATTTAACAAGTTCCAGTTCTCTATCCTTTCATAATTCTAGTCCTAATCATCTGAAACTAGCACCTATCCCAAGTTATAGAACTAAGTCCACTAGTTAATATCAGTCTAAAGCCAGACAACCATCCATTTCCTAGGGAAGTCTATTCCCACTAAGTTCCACATCAGTTTCGTATCGGTTCACACCTCAAGATACAACCGTATTTGGTTCCATATTATATACCATACAAGTATCACATAGGATACTTAACACACAAGCAAGTGACAAATGCACATACTAACACATAACTGAGTATGCCCCTCATACAAAACAAATTAAACAATCCAAAAAACAACGTATGCCCGCATACTACTCACCAAAACTTACTGCGCATATGTGCACAGCCAAAAGGCTCTACCCCCCTTAAAAAGGGTTACGCCCCCGTACCCCACAAGTATACTACAGCAGCAAGTGAAGAGCGCTGGATACTTGGCTCTCGTAAAGTCCTCCAACTCCCATTGGAGTGGAGTCTCCTTGTATTTGAGAGACGGGTCTATCTATAGTCACTCGGCTCGAAGAGAATTATACTAAGGGTTAGGCGTGTACTTTTTCAGCCAAAGGCGTGGAGTACTTTGTGCGCTCTCCCTAACACGTTCTAATGGGCCCACTCGCTCCGTAGTGAGGTGCAGACCCACGAACCTAGGGCTTAGTTTGCCCTTTTCGTTTCTATTGATGTATTAGAAATTGTTTATTAGCAGCGGTTATTACAGACCCCGTTCCGACGTGACGGTGCTATCCATGGTCTTTTCGTAATTGTGGAAACAGAGGTATCTTAATCGGCGTGGTTTGTTTATTGTACGCGCGCTCGATTAGATCTAAATTGTATGTCTATCGCGATGCTGTGGATTACTAGCGCACATGCGCGGAATATATTGTCAAGTGTTATTATCTTCACTCACTAGTTTTTAGTAAGGTGAAGTATGACATTTGACTATCGTTAGTAGTTGGTGATCTCTGCACTAGTCTCTATAATATTGAGATGTAGTAGCCTTTATGTCCACGGAGATAACCGTCGTCATCCCGTGTCTCCAGGTTCTTTTGTTTCGGAGTAATATGTTAGTTGTAGTTACTTCTTATTGACGTATATTGTATTTTCCTGTATACGGTCTAACAACAATGTTAGTATGGTTCACCCTGCTTTGCGCTAAGGGAATCCATCTGTTGTTCTCATTTTTGTGTTATGCATCTTTCGGCACCCCATAGGGTATGCTCGTTGGCCGTTGGGGCATTTGTCCCCTGGTATGTTTCATATGTTTCTTATTTTTTATGTTGTTCCACCAGAAGTGTAATTGTACACTCATGTTTTTCTGTGTGGTTATATAGTGTTGGACGCTGCATTTATTTGGAGTGTTTCCTCGAATGGTCTAGGTTGTTGTATAGCCTATCTCCAATTTTAATTTCTTGTAATTGAGTTTTATGCGAGTTTTACTCGTCTGTTATTCTCCAACGTATTTATTATTAATGCCTGTTTACAATGGTCGCTTTCGTGCGCGCCATATCTTAGTCGATTCGACGGTTATAAGTTATTGTGATATTTGCTTCATAGCTTGAGGCATTCGCTAGTGTACTAGCTCTACCTTTATTTTATTACATGGAATCGTGTTTATGTTCAACCCATTTTGGGTGAAAGCATGCCATTGCCCTCAATTTGAGCGTACAGTGGTTGTTTCATCATACGGTATTACATGTGTTTTTCGTTTGGAGAATAGTTCTCTTTATGCCCCTCTTTCGGGTGGCGATTGTTATCATTAAGTAGGTTCTTTTGGATAGCAGAAATTGTGCTTGTGTAAGCAACTCTTGATCCTTACGAGGATTTTATATGTTGACTCGCCCATCTAATGGCTTTCACGCCTTGTCATTTAGTTGCCTATCGGATCTCTCATCTTTCAGGAGGTTTTCTTCAACGTTATTGTGTTTGCAACCACTCATTTGTGGAGTTACGACTTTGGTCGTGTTATACTCAAGGTTTTTGGTTTCTCTAGTCTCGTTGGTTAACTGGGACTTTTCTCGTCAATTTATTCGAGGTAGTTATTTATACTGGTCTGGGTTTGCATCACTGACCTTGACACGGAGTTAACTACTTCTTGTGTTCCTTACACTACTTGTCTACATGTATGCGGTACCCTACTGATATATTACTACTTACTTGACTAACTTACAAATAAGTATGTCAAGCCCACAGACTCCTATGGAGTGCGGTCGTCCCACATCTCGTTTTGTATACTCGTAGTGTTTGTCACACGTTTGTGAAGTATTTTGTTGTCAATCTTCCTTTTTATTAGGTATTGGGGGGTGTCCTGAGTGAAATTTTGTTCTCTGGGTCCCCTGCCCAATGGGTATGATAACATATCTTGCATTAGATGTGTGTTCGTGATATTTCGCCCTAATGGTGTGGTTTATCTTGGTTTCAATTTTTGACGTAAGTTTATTGATGTTTTAAAGGAATTTTACGACCTCTTGCATTGGCAAGTCCATGTTGGCCTATTGGTTAATAAGTTCTTTATTGGAGTGATTTTGTGTATTGACTCCAAATTACCGTTATCGGTTTATTTATACGTGGTTTAGCATTGGTTGATTGTTTCAAGCTCTTGTATTTGTGTAGGTTATTTATTCGTTTATAGCACTAATTTATAGTGCTTATAACTTTACTCTTTTCCTGGGTTACATCCTTTAGTGTAATTCCGGACTTCATGGCGAAGATTCGTGTTCTCTTCATTTATGGAAGTCCTCATTGTAGTTGGGTTTTAAACCAGTTTTCATCATTTGTCTTTCGTGTTGGGCGTTGTTGCCCTAGCGGCATATACTGGAAGTTAGTCGGAGGCAGTAGTACTTTCGCTCTCCTGGATTTGTGTTCTTGTAATGATACATCGGGTACTTTTACTTAGGCCTGTGCCCTTTAGACTTGGTGTCTTGTATTATTGTTTAGGCTATTTGCCATCGTTTAACTCACATTATTATTATAACTGACAGTCATCATGTTAGTAGACGACCTGTCTTTAGTACGTACCTATTTTTGTCACCTATTGTATGGCGAGACGCCAATGACGATAGCCATTCCCTTAATACGGGAACTTCGTCCTATGATCAGTGTGATCAAATGGAATAATGATTATTATTACCACAAAAGTATAGATTTTGTTTTTAATAACCCCACTTAATAAGGCGTAGTAATTTTTCGATATAACTACCCTATTTAATTACACTTGTTTGTGTAGAACTCTATAGTAAGAGCTTTATATTAAAGGTAGGTGGAAGAATGTATATACAAAATTTAAAATCTCTAATATTCCCTCATCAATTATGAGGACACTTATAGGTGAAGGAAGTTAATTTTCCATATTTATTTGGGTAAAAAGTTTGAACTTAAAAGAATAGGCATATGCCAATTTTGTAGTAGTGTATATATTTCTATCTCGATATTTGTTCGCTCCTTGTTGGTTATGGTACTCCTTGTTAGAGTAGTGTCTTGGGTGTTAATTGCTTAAGTATTCAACACCAATTCATGTTTACGGTGCGATCGGTTCATGTAATAACCGAGTTGCGGTATATTATGTTCCACATTGGTCCTATTGAGGACTAACATGTTCTTTCTTTTTCCTGACTTTTATTGTGTGTTGGGGTGTGCCGTTATGGGCATAGAATTGGCCCTGATCGTTACACGATCATACTTTCTTATACAATTCCTTATATATTGAGGAGTGAGTCGTTATTCACGAGTATGCATATTTGGCACCTCATTCGTTAAATTGATATATCCTAGTTGTTCAACAGCTAGGGTACTTCGATTCCTTGCTTTCCTACCGTCACTAATGATGGTGGAGCATCCAGGAAGCGTTACGAAGTTTCACATAAGATTGTGTCGGTCCTAAGAACTCAACACTTATTACTAATAGTGATTGACATTTAATGCCGGTATATGTTTATGGTGTTTGGCTTGTAAGCCAATGTTAATGATTTATTAATGTTTAACGAATGTAGTTTGTTACGGGCTGGTATGTGCCCTTTAGTTGTAATGGTTGGACTCATCAGGTCCTCCTGAGGTTTGTAGGCCTCAAGTTTTAAGGATTTGTGACTCTATTGGTTGTAGTCACGGAATTGTACGAGAGTTGTGCGAATAATTGGCGGTTACCGGTAGCCATGGTGTCATACCTTGTGGTCTACACGGTTTTGTAGGATTCGACAGTGGTTGCAGCACTTGCAGTGGCAAGTGCGCGAGGTAGACGGAATTGTTAATATATTGATCGTTATAGCGCTTGCTGTAGCAAGTGCGCCATGCAGGATGAGTTATTGATTTAGAATTGTTGGTCTGTTTGACGCTTTGTTTGTTTGAGTATGGCTTAGGCGTTTCTAGCTTGGAAAGGGTAGTATTATAGTTGTTTAAGGTCCGTTAAATTATGTACGTTTTCTAGGTTATTTCTATTACTGGTTACCTAAGTCAGGCTCTATTGAGTTTGTTTTACATACTTATCATGGTAGTAGAAAGTTGTTGATGCATATGTTCATGCAGTCAATCTATTAAGTTAAGGAATTGTGGTTACTTAGATCACGCTGAGTACTAGTACCAGCGCCTAAGGTTCCCACAAAGTTCGGGGTATTCTGCCCCGAGTGACTCCTTTCCCCTTCTAGTAGCTCATATTGGCTGGGGTCTGCTCCACGTAGCTACCTCGTGGTGCTTCGGGTCCAGCAGATGGAGTACTCTAGATATCCTTGTTACGACATTTCTTAATTAGGTGTTGCATTGCTGCAATTTTAAGTTAATTTTTATTTCGTAAGTCTGCATGGCTATTGCCGTTGTAGGCTAGGTTCTTCTGAACTTTCTAAGTTGTATTGGGTTGAAGTCATCCCTTCCTAGGAGAGACTTCTAAGCGGTAATTGATTCCGCATGTTGCGCAATTTCGTAGTCGTTTTAGACTCATCATTCTACCTTTCACTCTTCATGTGCACTCGCCGGTGCTTTCCTTTTGTTAACTGGACAGGGTTTCGGTATCTCATTACAGCCGACCCATTTGTCCTATGGATTTTCTATCCTCCTTCGACGCAGGGTTTAATGTATAGTTTTCTCTGCGTATAAGTAACGCTTCTAGATAGTGCGTAACTATCGGGACCTTCGGTCCTTAGTAGTTCATTGTACTACCACTCTTCTCTCTATCTCGCTATTACAACAATTATAATAATTACTTTGGTCTTCCCGATCAGGAGGGATCTCCCGTCTCTTCAGCGTCTTTCACTACATTGCCTCTATAAGCGATATTCAAGGCGTGGGCAGTGGCGGGTAGGGTACCACTGTTGTTTCCCGGTATATTCTCCCAATAAGCTACAACGTTTGTTGCCGTCTCATCGCTATTTGGGATTTAAGGTCCTTCATTATCCCCCGACATGCCTTGCTTTTTGTGACCTCTACCTCTACTCGACAACTGAGAATCAGGTGTCGTATATAATTATTCGGTAAATACAGTGTTGCAAACATAAGGAAACACACGTTAGTTTAGAATACGCTTTCGTGCTCTAAGCACGGTTGGGACTCTAAGAGTCTCGTACCTCACAGGCGTTTCCCGTAGTTCCCAAGTCCTATGCTTACTGTCTTAATCCTAATATCTCGTCATCAGAGCGGTACTCCGCTCTGATACCACTTTTGTAACACCCCTAATCCTAATCCTGCATCATAATCGCAAGTCGTAGCATAACAAAATATAACTCGCAGCGGAAAATAAACTAACTATCGTTTGGTGTTACACGCCGTTACTCACCCATGAGAGTAACAAGGCAACCTTACTCCATCCATCAACTTCAACTCCTCACCGCTGTGATGACGAGATACCGAACAATCTTAAACTTACAATCCAAATCCAACTAAGCAAATGAGCAACTAACCCAATACAACAAACTCCATAATACGGTACATAATAAAACTAAAAGGTGTTTATTGAAAACACAACAGCTACTCTGTGTCCCGCACTCCGACTTGTGTCTTCAATCAGTAACCTGAAATGTTTGGCCCACTGAAGGGCTCAGCAATCGAAATGCTGGTATGCTAAACGTAGTCCTAAGTCATCTAGATTCCTTAAGTCATTTTAGCCATCTTGACATTAGATTCTTTACATGAAATACCGGTTTACAATAACAGTAATAACTGTAAACATTAAACAATCGCATAACAATTCCCCTGTAAACATCAATGTACAATAGTACACAACACCAATAACCACACATCAATAATCCATAGCAATTACCAATAATCACACATCAATAGTCCATAACAATAACCAATAATCACACATCAACAATCCATAACAATAACCAAACAAGATACGCGTATTAAACTGTACTTGTTAGTTGGCCACCTGGCCCTTATCCTTTAAACCAATCACTTAACCTTTTCCAATTAAATTCCACCTCAGGCGTCATGTTAAGACAACCCTTAATAACTTAATAATGGACAGTAGTCCTCCCGTACACGCGAAGTGCTCATTGCCAAGGATCATTCAATCCCGGAACTTCCACTTGCCTAATAAAGGCGTCCATGAATGGCCGAAGCCGTGTGCCAAAGTCGGCACCCTGGTCCAACAGTCTATCTAGGCCCGTCGGAATATAGAGGGAGTCGGTCCGATACGGACGTTATACTCCGGTGATCACCAATGCGCAACCAGAAAGTCGAAACAGTCTGGATTCCTCTCTTTATAAGTTAGCTCTTTAGTCAATGATACCATATCCAATCCTTGAGTTAAGACTATAACAGTGGACCATCAGTTAGGTTTACTAATACCTAAAGGTCAGTTAGTCTTGTTCCAGTTTAGATGTATAAACTTCTAGTCATAAGACGTTCGCGTAGAAATAAACGCGACAGTGTTGAGCAATACAGTGTACAATATCATATACATAAATCACAGATATCGCTATTAACAATTAAACACATAACGTCTGGACCTTAGGAAAATCCTTAGGACATTCAGACCACACAATTAACATACCGTACACCGACGGAACGCTAGCGTGACGATTCACACGTATCTTCTAGCGCTCGCCAAGCTCGTGTCTATCAACTCGTATCTCTGGAATACAAACCACATATTAGCTCTCTGTAATGCAAACTAATTCGGTTTCCCGACTAGTCACTAATCCCCGTAGTAAATACCCCGTAATTGTTCAACGTTTGTCATTCGGGCTTTAAACAGTTTGGGATTAGTTAGATCATCTTCTAACTATATTGTAACTCACACGTAGTATTTATTCACTACTTAGAATTTAATCCAAATAATCTATGTCATTTATTCATAGGTTTGTTATTTATGTAATACATACATCCATATAGTTTGTTACTATATATTAAATATATCCTTGACTTATAAACTTTTATTTCTCCTTTCAAGTTATGAGTTGGTCAACTTGACCTCTTTGGTCAATTGCGTTGACTTGGTTAGTTTATCCAAGGACATAAGTTTATATAATTCATATTATATCCCCTGGTTCCCTATAATTTACTCACCATTTAATATGTTATACTTTACATTAGAACATTATGTTTAATGTGTTATAATCCCTCCCCACCTTATAACATCTTTCGTTTTGCACGTTACTACTCTCATACACATTTACACACACTTGCGTGTGCATTTATACATAAGTTCATAATATGTATTACGCTACACATTGACACTCTGCTTTACAGTTGCATTTAGGATCATGCACTACAGTTTACTAGCATTGTCATTTTCGTCTCATTCTGCTTTAGCGCAACACATAAAGTCTACAATTGTTATTTTCATCGTTACCACTACATATTTACATTGGCTTCTTTGCATGCGTTCCTACTTCTTTCACCACACGGTTCTTTTTGCACTTGACATCGCTTTTCCTCATTTCACCTGTTCTTTGCAGGTCTTGTCTATCATTCGTACGTACACATTGTTTCTCTTCACACTCATTATGCACTTTCATCCTTATCTTCTGTTGCTTTAATCATATTTTCATCTCACAACAATATTCACTCACCCAACACAGCATATTATAACACCACCGTTCTATCCTTTTACATCCAACTTCCAACTGCCTAATAAATTTTCGCACACATTTTTCTTATGTTCCTTGGACATATCATTGGCTAAAACATATTTTCAAACCTCCTACCAGAATATTAAGACCTAATGTCATATCATTTTTCCCTAACTTTACCCCTTAATATTACTTAAGTTGTAATTTAATTTAATCGAACTTATTATATAATTTAACCCAAAGTCTCCTTCCTCATGGATCAAACAATCAGTTTCAAATCAACCAACTTAACAATTCAATTCCTCACTTGCAAATTACTTTTCTATTACTTATCTCATATTTTTTTTCATGCTTAGTTATATATATATATATATATATATGGTCTCCACTCTAAAATTACCAATCTTTCCAACTACTTAACAATTCATAATTCTCTTATAATTCATTTTCTCATTTTCTCATTTTCTTTTTTTTTCTTTTTTTTTTTAACTCCTCCTAAACACCAGTCCCGTCAAAACTTGAACATCAATCACTAGAATTTCACTTATTAGTTAATTAATTAATTTTTTATCTGACCTAACCTAAAAAATTAACTTAAGATTAGCGTAATACTCCTACAATACCGAAATCACCAGCCAACGTATATAACCCTAATTCATCACTTGGAGTTTTAACTTAATCCACCTCCATTAACAGTACATCAAATTTTAGAACATTTAGATTTTGACTTAGGCTATATGGTCTATGTTTAGAGTCCCAAAATTACACGCTAACTACTAATAATTATATATTCCATACTAATATAATTATAGATTACCGAACCTATAATTAATGCATACTTCAGCCACACCTGTACATATGCTCATATATATATATATATATTAACAATGCCCCAAATGATGACCGAACATAGATATGAACTAACGTAGATTAAACAATACATGAGAAGAGCCATTATAACTTTGTTATTGGTACTGCGGAACATATAGGGCGAAGAGAAGAGGGATTACACAGCAAACTTCATGATTCAACTTAACCATACTTAATTATATAGCCAATCGAAAATCAGTCGGCCCTTATTGCACATTAATCACCAAAATCCTAACCACCCAATATCAACAGATTAAGTTTAATAAATTAATTCAGCATTTGCTCACCTAACAATTTACTAACCTGATCACTACTCACACCCAATATTTCACATCGGGTTAAATGGCCTACTTTAGATTAAAACAATAGGGCTTACATATAGGTACTTATACTTACTTATAAGTTTAATTAATCCCAGCTTAATAACTTAATAGATCAATATATAATATATATATATATTATGCCATTCTTTTCAGTTTACTGTCGATTTACTGAAGTTAACAAACACCAGATTAGCATTGTTTTTGTTACAGTTAATCTATTAAGCTTACGGTTAAACATATAACCAACGCTTAGATTAATCACGTTGGTGATTGCTTCAGTTTTCTTTTTTTTTCAAACGATTAAATCCACCATCTGGATGAAATACCTCTCACGTTTTTTTTTATTTGGTTGCCCAGTTCAAAGAGTATGCTTGATTCCAGAGACACAAACTGGAGGAAGAACAAGTAGTGAACAGAGCAGAAAATACCAAAAAGAGCCACTTACCACTCTGGAACATCAAGAACCGTAAGTTCCTTTTTGCTGTTCCCTTGCGGTCTTTGGTTCTCAACCAAACTCCAACGATTTCTGGGGTTTCCCAACATTGGAACAGAGAACGAGAACATTAACACAGAAGTTAGGGTTTAATATAGAAGTTTACAAGAGAAATCAGAAGGTGATGAACTTTACTGCTAGAATATGTTCGACTCACACAAGAAGGAAGGAGACGCCTTTCCTTCTCAGTTTTCAATTTTAACAACTTGACAAGGGAAAGAGAGTAGAAGAAAGATTGGGTTTTAGTTTAGGTTTCCAGATCCAGAATAAGGTTAAGGGAAAGAAAAACACATCAACCCTTACCTCTTAAACCTCCACTTGGACAGGAAGGGGCGTGTTGCCTCTGTTTCCTTCTCAGATTTAACAGCTTGGTTTCAGATTTGATGTTTGAAGTGTAGCAGTTTCCCAACAGAGAAGAGATTGAGGGTGTGGGTCTTGTGTCCTTTCTCGCCGATTAAAGTTGCTTCCAGAGTAGAAGAAGAGAGTGAATTTGTAAATATAAGAAGAAGGAGGAGAAGGCGGCAGAGCATGTATTGTTCATTCGCCGGTTGGGGTTGTGGGTGAGAAGAAATTGGAAGGAAGAAGGATGAAGATGAGAGGTCAATTTGCTAGTTAGGTTTACCGATTGTCCGTGAGAAAGGAGAAGGGTGTCGATATTCAGAGGAGATGGAAGGGATGTGTGAGTTGTGTTCCTTGTTACCAGTTAGGTTGTAATCAACCATGGAAAGAAAAAGGCTGGGATGGACATTACCGTGGATTGATGGGGACTGGGCCGGCCCAGTTTGTTGGCTGGTCGGCCCTTGTATTTTTTTCTACAATATTTCGTTTAATATGTCTTTACTAACTCATTTTATACTTGTTTTTCATGCCGTTTATGACATGATGTCCCGTTTAACGAGGCGAACCATTTTTTTTTATTTCAAATTTGTATTTTCAAACACTAATTCTTAATTGGTTTGAGTTTCGTCATTTTAGGCGAAAACGCGACGTCTTTTATTTGGACTGTTTAACCAATCCTCCAATGCTTCTAAAATTACCCAAATAACCTTATAAGGTGTCTAAGACCTCGTTTCACTTCTAAAATATTCGTGACACGTTTTTCGATGTAAAAACGATAAATTTTTACTTTCGTTTTCATTTCTTTTTCCTAAACCTCCTCAATATCGTTTTAGGCTTCATTAATGTTTCCTAACGATTTTTAGGGTTTATTGAAACATTATATTATTCCCTTTTTACTTATTTAAGGATATTTAATTCCTTAATATCTTATTAGATACTTTTATTTAATTAATCTACTATTAATTAAAGTAATTAATATTAGGGATATTTCAATCTACCCCCCTTCAAAGGATTTCGTCCCGAAATCATATTCCTCAATTCTAATAGTCCTAGAACATCTAGTTCCACACTAATCTCAACCCTAGGGATCAAGTCCCGTATCTCAACGACAAAACATCACAGTGATGTCTAGTACATATAATCTCGACAATATTCGTAATAATAGCCAAAAGTGCAACGAGTGCACATGTACTCCAACTCAAAGCGTCACAAAATACGCAGATAAACAATCAAAGTGCACGAGGGTGCACAACAACCAGCATCATACGAGATACATCATAAGATCCAAATAAAGTGCAACAATAGTGCACATAAACTAATCAATACAATACAAATGCACATACAATCACAATATAAGTGATTCATCCACACCATGAATATTAATTTCGAATTCCTGGTATGTAAGTCTACTTTAGGGGTATTATAGTCCCTGTCCTATACCTCTCATACTATTTGTATGACATATATAATAGAGGTTAATCCATCTATTGTTTGGGGTCTCTACAACCCAATAGTAACAAACATAACAAAAGACTTTTCTCAATCCACCGCCATCTATAAATATCCGCAGGCACACCTAGGTCCACGACCCTTGCGGTAATTTCACATACTATCTACAATCATCTAAGCTATAACCTACTCATATCTGTGTCCACTTGTAGGAAGTTTCAAGAGTCGCCCAACCCTGATGTGATCAGCATCAGTGTTGAACTATCCTTCCACCTCAATTTGTGTTCAGTTTCCCTTGATCTGGCCAGGATCAAGTTCCACCTCCCACGTCAATTTCAAACAATCAATTAATTTAACAAGTTCCAGTTCTCTATCCTTTCATAATTCTAGTCCTAATCATCTGAAACTAGCACCTATCCCAAGTTATAGAACTAAGTCCACTAGTTAATATCAGTCTAAAGCCAGACAACCATCCATTTCCTAGGGAAGTCTATTCCCACTAAGTTCCACATCAGTTTCGTATCGGTTCACACCTCAAGATACAACCGTATTTGGTTCCATATTATATACCATACAAGTATCACATAGGATACTTAACACACAAGCAAGTGACAAATGCACATACTAACACATAACTGAGTATGCCCCTCATACAAAACAAATTAAACAATCCACAAAAACAACGTATGCCCGCATACTACTCACCAAAACTTACTGCGCATATGTGCACAGCCAAAAGGCTCTACCCCCCTTAAAAAGGGTTACGCCCCCGTACCCCACAAGTATACTACAGCAGCAAGTGAAGAGCGCTGGATACTTGGCTCTCGTAAAGTCCTCCAACTCCCATTGGAGTGGAGTCTCCTTGTATTTGAGAGACGGGTCTATCTATAGTCACTCGGCTCGAAGAGAATTATACTAAGGGTTAGGCGTGTACTTTTTCAGCCAAAGGCGTGGAGTACTTTGTGCGCTCTCCCTAACACGTTCTAATGGGCCCACTCGCTCCGTAGTGAGGTGCAGACCCACGAACCTAGGGCTTAGTTTGCCCTTTTCGTTTCTATTGATGTATTAGAAATTGTTTATTAGCAGCGGTTATTACAGACCCCGTTCCGACGTGACGGTGCTATCCATGGTCTTTTCGTAATTGTGGAAACAGAGGTATCTTAATCGGCGTGGTTTGTTTATTGTACGCGCGCTCGATTAGATCTAAATTGTATGTCTATCGCGATGCTGTGGATTACTAGCGCACATGCGCGGAATATATTGTCAAGTGTTATTATCTTCACTCACTAGTTTTTAGTTAAGGTGAAGTATGACATTTGACTATCGTTAGTAGTTGGTGATCTCTGCACTAGTCTCTATAATATTGAGATGTAGTAGCCTTTATGTCCACGGAGATAACCGTCGTCATCCCGTGTCTCCAGGTTCTTTTGTTTCGGAGTAATATGTTAGTTGTAGTTACTTCTTATTGACGTATATTGTATTTTCCTGTATACGGTCTAACAACAATGTTAGTATGGTTCACCCTGCTTTGCGCTAAGGGAATCCATCTGTTGTTCTCATTTTTGTGTTATGCATCTTTCGGCACCCCATAGGGGTATGCTCGTTGGCCGTTGGGGCATTTGTCCCCTGGTATGTTTCATATGTTTCTTATTTTTTATGTTGTTCCACCAGAAGTGTAATTGTACACTCATGTTTTTCTGTGTGGTTATATAGTGTTGGACGCTGCATTTATTTGGAGTGTTTCCTCGAATGGTCTAGGTTGTTGTATAGCCTATCTCCAATTTTAATTTCTTGTAATTGAGTTTTATGCGAGTTTTACTCGTCTGTTATTCTCCAACGTATTTATTATTAATGCCTGTTTACAATGGTCGCTTTCGTGCGCGCCATATCTTAGTCGATTCGACGGTTATAAGTTATTGTGATATTTGCTTCATAGCTTGAGGCATTCGCTAGTGTACTAGCTCTACCTTTATTTTATTACATGGAATCGTGTTTATGTTCAACCCATTTTGGGTGAAAGCATGCCATTGCCCTCAATTTGAGCGTACAGTGGTTGTTTCATCATACGGTATTACATGTGTTTTTCGTTTGGAGAATAGTTCTCTTTATGCCCCTCTTTCGGGTGGCGATTGTTATCATTAAGTAGGTTCTTTTGGATAGCAGAAATTGTGCTTGTGTAAGCAACTCTTGATCCTTACGAGGATTTTATATGTTGACTCGCCCATCTAATGGCTTTCACGCCTTGTCATTTAGTTGCCTATCGGATCTCTCATCTTTCAGGAGGTTTTCTTCAACGTTATTGTGTTTGCAACCACTCATTTGTGGAGTTACGACTTTGGTCGTGTTATACTCAAGGTTTTTGGTTCTCTAGTCTCGTTGGTTAACTGGGACTTTTCTCGTCAATTTATTCGAGGTAGTTATTTATACTGGTCTGGGTTTGCATCACTGACCTTGACACGGAGTTAACTACTTCTTGTGTTCCTTACACTACTTGTCTACATGTATGCGGTACCCTACTGATATATTACTACTTACTTGACTAACTTACAAATAAGTATGTCAAGCCCACAGACTCCTATGGAGTGCGGTCGTCCCACATCTCGTTTTGTATACTCGTAGTGTTTGTCACACGTTTGTGAAGTATTTTGTTGTCAATCTTCCTTTTTATTAGGTATTGGGGGGTGTCCTGAGTGAAATTTTGTTCTCTGGGTCCCCTGCCCAATGGGTATGATAACATATCTTGCATTAGATGTGTGTTCGTGATATTTCGCCCTAATGGTGTGGTTTATCTTGGTTTCAATTTTTGACGTAAGTTTATTGATGTTTTAAAGGAATTTTACGACCTCTTGCATTGGCAAGTCCATGTTGGCCTATTGGTTAATAAGTTCTTTATTGGAGTGATTTTGTGTATTGACTCCAAATTACCGTTATCGGTTTATTTATACGTGGTTTAGCATTGGTTGATTGTTTCAAGCTCTTGTATTTGTGTAGGTTATTTATTCGTTTATAGCACTAATTTATAGTGCTTATAACTTTACTCTTTTCCTGGGTTACATCCTTTAGTGTAATTCCGGACTTCATGGCGAAGATTCGTGTTCTCTTCATTTATGGAAGTCCTCATTGTAGTTGGGTTTTAAACCAGTTTTCATCATTTGTCTTTTCGTGTTGGGCGTTGTTGCCCTAGCGGCATATACTGGAAGTTAGTCGGAGGCAGTACTTTCGCTCTCCTGGATTTGTGTTCTTGTAATGATACATCAGGTACTTTTACTTAGGCATGTGCCCTTTAGACTTGGTGTCTTGTATTATTGTTTAGGCTATTTGCCATTGTTTAACTCACATTATTATTATAACTGACAGTCGTCATGTTAGTAGACGACCTGTCTTTAGTACGTACCTATTTTTGTCACCTATTGTATGGCGAGACGCCAATGGCGATAGCCATTCCCTTAATGCGGGAACTTCGTCCTATGATCAGTGTGATCAAATGGAATAACAATTATTATTACCACAAAAGTATAGATTTTTTTTTTAATAACCCCACTTAATAACACGTAGTAATTTTTCGATATAACTACCCTATTTAATTACACTTGTTTGTGTAGAACTCTATAGTAAGAGCTTTATATTAAAGGTAGGTGGAAGAATGTATATACAAAATTTAAAATCTCTAATATTCCCTCATCAATTATGAGGACACTTATAGGTGAAGGAAGTTAATTTTCCATATTTATTTGGGTAAAAAGTTTGAACTTAAAAGAATAGGCATATGCCAATTTTGTAGTAGTGTATATATTTCTATCTCGATATTTGTTCGCTCCTTGTTGGTTATGGTACTCCTTGTTAGAGTAGTGTCTTGGGTGTTAATTGCTTAAGTATTCAACACCAATTCATGTTTACGGTGCGATCGGTTCATGTAATAACCGAGTTGCGGTATATTATGTTCCACATTGGTCCTATTGAGGACTAACATGTTCTTTCTTTTTCCTGACTTTTATTGTGTGTTGGGGTGTGCCGTTATGGGCATAGAATTGGCCCTGATCGTTACACGATCATACTTTCTTATACAATTCCTTATATATTGAGGAGTGAGTCGTTATTCACGAGTATGCATATTTGGCACCTCATTCGTTAAATTGATATATCCTAGTTGTTCAACAGCTAGGGTACTTCGATTCCTTGCTTTCCTACCGTCACTAATGATGGTGGAGCATCCAGGAAGCGTTACGAAGTTTCACATAAGATTGTGTCGGTCCTAAGAACTCAACACTTATTACTAATAGTGATTGACATTTAATGCCGGTATATGTTTATGGTGTTTGGCTTGTAAGCCAATGTTAATGATTTATTAATGTTTAACGAATGTAGTTTGTTACGGGCTGGTATGTGCCCTTTAGTTGTAATGGTTGGACTCATCAGGTCCTCCTGAGGTTTGTAGGCCTCAAGTTTTAAGGATTTGTGACTCTATTGGTTGTAGTCACGGAATTGTACGAGAGTTGTGCGAATAATTGGCGGTTACCGGTAGCCATGGTGTCATACCTTGTGGTCTACACGGTTTTGTAGGATTCGACAGTGGTTGCAGCACTTGCAGTGGCAAGTGCGCGAGGTAGACGGAATTGTTAATATATTGATCGTTATAGCGCTTGCTGTAGCAAGTGCGCCATGCAGGATGAGTTATTGATTTAGAATTGTTGGTCTGTTTGACGCTTTGTTTGTTTGAGTATGGCTTAGGCGTTTCTAGCTTGGAAAGGGTAGTATTATAGTTGTTTAAGGTCCGTTAAATTATGTACGTTTTCTAGGTTATTTCTATTACTGGTTACCTAAGTCAGGCTCTATTGAGTTTGTTTTACATACTTATCATGGTAGTAGAAAGTTGTTGATGCATATGTTCATGCAGTCAATCTATTAAGTTAAGGAATTGTGGTTACTTAGATCACGCTGAGTACTAGTACCAGCGCCTAAGGTTCCCACAAAGTTCGGGGTATTCTGCCCCGAGTGACTCCTTTCCCCTTCTAGTAGCTCATATTGGCTGGGGTCTGCTCCACGTAGCTACCTCGTGGTGCTTCGGGTCCAGCAGATGGAGTACTCTAGATATCCTTGTTACGACATTTCTTAATTAGGTGTTGCATTGCTGCAATTTTAAGTTAATTTTTATTTCGTAAGTCTGCATGGCTATTGCCGTTGTAGGCTAGGTTCTTCTGAACTTTCTAAGTTGTATTGGGTTGAAGTCATCCCTTCCTAGGAGAGACTTCTAAGCGGTAATTGATTCCGCATGTTGCGCAATTTCGTAGTCGTTTTAGACTCATCATTCTACCTTTCACTCTTCATGTGCACTCGCCGGTGCTTTCCTTTTGTTAACTGGACAGGGTTTCGGTATCTCATTACAGCCGACCCATTTGTCCTATGGATTTTCTATCCTCCTTCGACGCAGGGTTTAATGTATAGTTTTCTCTGCGTATAAGTAACGCTTCTAGATAGTGCGTAACTATCGGGACCTTCGGTCCTTAGTAGTTCATTGTACTACCACTCTTCTCTCTATCTCGCTATTACAACAATTATAATAATTACTTTGGTCTTCCCGATCAGAGGGATCTCCCGTCTCTTCAGCGTCTTTCACTACATTGCCTCTATAAGCGATATTCAAGGCGTGGGCAGTGGCGGGTAGGGTACCACTGTTGTTTCCCGGTATATTCTCCCAATAAGCTACAACGTTTGTTGCCGTCTCATCGCTATTTGGGATTTAAGGTCCTTCATTATCCCCCGACATGCCTTGCTTTTTGTGACCTCTACCTCTACTCGACAACTGAGAATCAGGTGTCGTATATAATTATTCGGTAAATACAGTGTTGCAAACATAAGGAAACACACGTTAGTTTAGAATACGCTTTCGTGCTCTAAGCACGGTTGGGACTCTAAGAGTCTCGTACCTCACAGGCGTTTCCCGTAGTTCCCAAGTCCTATGCTTACTGTCTTAATCCTAATATCTCGTCATCAGAGCGGTACTCCGCTCTGATACCACTTTTGTAACACCCCTAATCCTAATCCTGCATCATAATCGCAAGTCGTAGCATAACAAAATATAACTCGCAGCGGAAAATAAACTAACTATCGTTTGGTGTTACACGCCGTTACTCACCCATGAGAGTAACAAGGCAACCTTACTCCATCCATCAACTTCAACTCCTCACCGCTGTGATGACGAGATACCGAACAATCTTAAACTTACAATCCAAATCCAACTAAGCAAATGAGCAACTAACCCAATACAACAAACTCCATAATACGGTACATAATAAAACTAAAAGGTGTTTATTGAAAACACAACAGCACCTGTGTCCCGCACTCCGACTTGTGTCTTCAATCAGTAACCTGAAATGTTTGGCCCACTGAAGGGCTCAGCAATCGAAATGCTGGTATGCTAAACGTAGTCCTAAGTCATCTAGATTCCTTAAGTCATTTTAGCCATCTTGACATTAGATTCTTTACATGAAATACCGGTTTACAATAATAACAGTAATAACTGTAAACATTAAACAATCGCATAACAATTCCCCTGTAAACATCAATGTACAATAGTACACAACACCAATAACCACACATCAATAATCCATAGCAATTACCAATAATCACACATCAATAGTCCATAACAATAACCAATAATCACACATCAACAATCCATAACAATAACCAAACAAGATACGCGTATTAAACTGTACTTGTTAGTTGGCCACCTGGCCCTTATCCTTTAAACCAATCACTTAACCTTTTCCAATTAAATTCCACCTCAGGCGTCATGTTAAGACAACCCTTAATAACTTAATAATGGACAGTAGTCCTCCCGTACACGCGAAGTGCTCATTGCCAAGGATCATTCAATCCCGGAACTTCCACTTGCCTAATAAAGGCGTCCATGAATGGCCGAAGCCGTGTGCCAAAGTCGGCACCCTGGTCCAACAGTCTATCTAGGCCCGTCGGAATATAGAGGGAGTCGGTCCGATACGGACGTTATACTCCGGTGATCACCAATGCGCAACCAGAAAGTCGAAACAGTCTGGATTCCTCTCTTTATAAGTTAGCTCTTTAGTCAATGATACCATATCCAATCCTTGAGTTAAGACTATAACAGTGGACCATCAGTTAGGTTTACTAATACCTAAAGGTCAGTTAGTCTTGTTCCAGTTTAGATGTATAAACTTCTAGTCATAAGACGTTCGCGTAGAAATAAACGCACAGTGTTGAGCAATACAGTGTACAATATCATATACATAAATCACAGATATCGCTATTAACAATTAAACACATAACGTCTGGACCTTAGGAAAATCCTTAGGACATTCAGACCACACAATTAACATACCGTACACCGACGGAACGCTAGCGTGACGATTCACACGTATCTTCTAGCGCTCGCCAAGCTCGTGTCTATCAACTCGTATCTCTGGAATACAAACCACATATTAGCTCTCTGTAATGCAAACTAATTCGGTTTCCCGACTAGTCACTAATCCCCGTAGTAAATACCCCGTAATTGTTCAACGTTTGTCATTCGGGCTTTAAACAGTTTGGGATTAGTTAGATCATCTTCTAACTATATTGTAACTCACACGTAGTATTTATTCACTACTTAGAATTTAATCCAAATAATCTATGTCATTTATTCATAGGTTTGTTATTTATGTAATACATACATCCATATAGTTTGTTACTATATATTAAATATATCCTTGACTTATAAACTTTTATTTCTCCTTTCAAGTTATGAGTTGGTCAACTTGACCTCTTTGGTCAATTGCGTTGACTTGGTTAGTTTATCCAAGGACATAAGTTTATATAATTCATATTATATCCCCTGGTTCCCTATAATTTACTCACCATTTAATATGTTATACTTTACATTAGAACATTATGTTTAATGTGTTATAATCCCTCCCCACCTTATAACATCTTTCGTTTTGCACGTTACTACTCTCATACACATTTACACACACTTGCGTGTGCATTTATACATAAGTTCATAATATGTATTACGCTACACATTGACACTCTGCTTTACAGTTGCATTTAGGATCATGCACTACAGTTTACTAGCATTGTCATTTTCGTCTCATTCTGCTTTAGCGCAACACATAAAGTCTACAATTGTTATTTTCATCGTTACCACTACATATTTACATTGGCTTCTTTGCATGCGTTCCTACTTCTTTCACCACACGGTTCTTTTTGCACTTGACATCGCTTTTCCTCATTTCACCTGTTCTTTGCAGGTCTTGTCTATCATTCGTACGTACACATTGTTTCTCTTCACACTCATTATGCACTTTCATCCTTATCTTCTGTTGCTTTAATCATATTTTCATCTCACAACAATATTCACTCACCCAACACAGCATATTATAACACCACCGTTCTATCCTTTTACATCCAACTTCAACTGCCTAATAAATTTTCGCACACATTTTTCTTATGTTCCTTGGACATATCATTGGCTAAAACATATTTTCAAACCTCCTACCAGAATATTAAGACCTAATGTCATATCATTTTTCCCTAACTTTACCCCTTAATATTACTTAAGTTGTAATTTAATTTAATCGAACTTATTATATAATTTAACCCAAAGTCTCCTTCCTCATGGATCAAACAATCAGTTTCAAATCAACCAACTTAACAATTCAATTCCTCACTTGCAAATTACTTTTCTATTACTTATCTCATATTTTTTTTCATGCTTAGTTATATATATATATATATATATATGGTCTCCACTCTAAAATTACCAATCTTTCCAACTACTTAATAATTCATAATTCTCTTATAATTCATTTTCTTTTTTTTTCTTTTTTTTTTCTCCTCCTAAACACCAGTCCCGTCAAAACTTGAACATCAATCACTAGAATTTCACTTATTAGTTAATTAATTAATTTTTTTATCTGACCTAACCTAAAAAATTAACTTAAGATTAGCGTAATACTCCTACAATACCGAAATCACCAGCCAACGTATATATAACCCTAATTCATCACTTGGAGTTTTAACTTAATCCACCTCCATTAACAGTACATCAAATTTTAGAACATTTAGATTTTGACTTAGGCTATATGGTCTATGTTTAGAGTCCCAAAATTACACGCTAACTACTAATAATTATATATTCCATACTAATATAATTATAGATTACCGAACCTATAATTAATGCATACTTCAGCCACACCTGTACATATGCTCATATATATATATATATACAATGCCCCAAATGATGACCGAACATAGATATGAACTAACGTAGATTAAACAATACATGAGAAGAGCCATTATAACTTTGTTATTGGTACTGCGGAACATATAGGGCGAAGAGAAGAGGGATTACACAGCAAACTTCATGATTCAACTTAACCACTATACTTAATTATATAGCCAATCGAAAATCAGTCGGCCCTTATTGCACATTAATCACCAAAATCCTAACCACCCAATATCAACAGATTAAGTTTAATAAATTAATTCAGCATTTGCTCACCTAACAATTTACTAACCTGATCACTACTCACACCCAATATTTCACATCGGGTTAAATGGCCTACTTTAGATTAAAACAATAGGGCTTACATATAGGTACTTATACTTACTTATAAGTTTAATTAATCCCAGCTTAATAACTTAATAGATCAATATTATATATATATATATATTATGCCATTCTTTTCAGTTTACTGTCGATTTACTGAAGTTAACAAACACCAGATTAGCATTGTTTTTGTTACAGTTAATCTATTAAGCTTACGGTTAAACATATAACCAACGCTTAGATTAATCACGTTGGTGATTGCTTCAGTTTTCTTTTTTTTTTTCAAACGATTAAATCCACCATCTGGATGAAATACCTCTCACGTTTTTTTTTATTTGGTTGCCCAGTTCAAAGAGTATGCTTGATTCCAGAGACACAAACTGGAGGAAGAACAAGTAGTGTACAGAGCAGGAAATACCAAAAAGAGCCACTACCACTCTGGAACATCAGAACCGTAAGTTCCTTTTTGCTGTTCCTTGGGTCTTTTGGTTCTCAACCAAAACTCCAACGATTTCTGGGGTTTCCCAACATTGGAACAGAGAACGAGAACATTAACACAGAAGTTAGGGTTTAATATTAGAAGTTTACAAGAGAAATCAGAAGGTGATGAACTTTACTGCTAGAATATGTTCGACTCACACAAGGGAAGGAGACGCCTTTCCTTCTCAGTTTTCAATTTTAACACTTGACAAGGGAAAGAGAGTAGAAGAAAGATTGGGTTTTAGTTTAGTTTCCAGATCCAGAATAAGGTTAAGGGAAAGAAAAACACATCAACCTTACCTCTTAACCTCCACTTGGACAGGAAGGGGCGTGTTGCCTCTGTTCCTTCTCAGATTTAAAGCTTGGTTTCAGATTTGATGTTTGAAGTGTAGCAGTTTCCCAACAGAGAAGAGATTGGGTGTGGGTCTTGTGTCCTTTCTCGCCGATTAAAGTTGCTTCCAGAGTAGAAGAGAGAGTGAATTTGTAAATATAAGAAGAAGGAGGAGAAGGCGGCAGAGCATGTATTGTTCATTCGCCGTTGGGTTGTGGGTGAAGAAGAAATTGGAAGGAAGAAGGATGAGATGAGAGGTCAATTTGCTAGTTAGGTTTACCGATTGTCCGTGAGAAAGGAGACGGTGTCGATATTCAGAGGAGATGGAAGGGATGTGTGAGTTGTGTTCCTTGTTACCAGTTAGGTTGTAATCAACCATGGAAAGAAAAAGGCTGGGATGGACATTACCGTGGATTGATGGGGACTGGGCCGGCCCAGTTTGTTGGCTGGTCGGCCCTTGTATTTTTTTCTACAATATTTCGTTTAATATGTCTTTACTAACTCATTTTATACGTTTTTTTCATGCGTTTATGACATGATGTCCCGTTTAACGAGGCGAACCATTTTTTTTATTTCAAATTTGTATTTTCAAACACTAATTCTTAATTGGTTTGAGTTTCGTCATTTTAGGCGAAAACGCGACGTCTTTTATTTGGACTGTTTAACCAATCCTCCAATGCTTCTAAAATTACCCAAATAACCTTATAAGGGTCTAAGACCTCGTTCACTTCTAAAATATTCATGACACGTTTTTCGATGTAAAAACGATAAATTTTTTACTTTCGTTTTCATTTCTTTTTCCTAAACCTCCTCATATCGTTTTAGGCTTCATTAATGTTTCCTAACATTTTTAGGGTTTATTGAACTATATTATTCCCTTTTTTACTTATTTAAGGATATTTAATTCCTTAATATCTTATTAGATACTTTATATTTAATTAATCTACTATTAATTAAAGTAATTAATATTAGGGATATTTCAGTTATCCCTGCACACCGGATTTGGAACGATGGCAATAAGTCCATATAGGTTCCAACCAGGAGCATTAGCACAGGTTTCGTCCCTAAATGCACCGAGAAACATTTACATATCATCTTCATTCACATATCATATGCATAATCATATCCAATAGCATGTCATGCATACAACTCTCATATCTGCATTCTTAGGTTTTCAAGACCTTCAATACACAATCCGTCACACCCTTTTTCTTAGTTCAACTCATTTCTCAGGTAGCTAACGCCTCTAATAGCACAACATGATTATTTAGACTTTCAGCAGAAATCTAATTCACTCTTCACTACTGGTCAAAATTTTGGGGCATCAATCAGGCATCAACCAATCATTTCATTTTCATTACAAAGACAAGTTGACGTGGGAAATATGTTATACCCGAAATTTTAACCCCTAGAAGAGAGTATCTAGAGACACAGGTACTAGAAGGGAGCTTGGTCAAATAGTAAGAATTCCCTGTTCAATTAGCACCTCCTAGAGTGTTAGGGGCAGTCTGGTCACCTTCAGGGGCATTTCTTTAATTTTCAGGGTTCTTAAGCCCTCCACGAGCTTTCTCTCTCCTCTGAAAACGGCCTGAGTCAGTTCAAAATGCTTTGAAATTTGAAACCATGATGGAGGATGTTATTTTGAGCAAAATGGCCTTGGAATTTTGATTTTCCGAGTTTCCAATAATTTTCTAGCAATTTCTGATTGAATCTGATGAGAAATTGAATTTAAAATATTCCAATATTTGAAAAATTCGATTCCACCTCAGAAAAATCAAAATTTCCATTCTTGACACGTGGCTAAAATTTCACAGCCAAATTCCTTTGGGAAGTCACTTAATTAAAAAATCCAAGAAATCTCGTTTTCACTAGATTTTCATTATCTTTAAGAAAGTCTATATAAAGGAGCAAATCAATTGATAAAAACAGAATCTCACAAGCTTTAGAACCCTAAGGAATCAGAAAGATCAGTGACCAGAAGCTCGGTTCAAAGTCCATTCGAATCTGCCATCAACGAAGCTCCCAATGAATCCCGACGTGAAGAATTGTCGTGAATCCGAAGGTAAAATAGGTCAGAATTTTACTTTCCTAACTCCCCACGACTTAATTAGTCTCATCTCAAAATTTGGGTTCAAACCAACTTTTTTCGGCCTCTGTATTGCCAATTGTTTTCACTTCTGCCTTGTTACTTGTTTGTTAAGTTTCGTTTATAATTCGGCTTCAAATTGGAATCTTTCAATCACTACCGTCTTCTACTTCTTTCAGGCTACACGCCCATAAAATTTGAGCTTAGAACACCACCGGGAATCACTATAACCTGCCGTCGGAGGGTTGTCTATAGCCCTGGACGTGGCCCAAGACTTTTCAAATTTTGTTTTGTTTTAAATTCGAATTTTCTACAAAATTGAGTTAACTAGGGTCCGTGGGTTCGGACAGTAGGTCCAAGGCCACGGACAGAAACAAAATTTGACCTAATTCTACCTCCAAAACCCTTGTTTAAGTAATTTCACTTTTCACTTTAATTTTCTGTCAAAAAATGTTAAAGATCCAAAAAATTAGAAGCGTGCACTTAGGTTAAAACGACTTGTAATAAGTCGTAATTAGACTAAGTAGAGGAAAAACGACTTGCGGGGTAATGAAAGTAATACAACCCTAATTAAGTCGAATATCAAGCCCTCGAACCCGATCTCTACCTTTCCTAATTTACCCTATGTTAAAATTAGGTGATGACTCGTAATAGGTTCCAGTGAAGAAACTTAGGTTTTAATAACTAGTGTTGTATGACATAGTTATTAAACTTAGGTTATAAGTGGACCTAAAACCTGATCAGATCCTAATCAACATGGGATAAGTGTTTAAAAATCGAGGCTCACACAACGCCTTAGAATCGCTTGACATTACTTCATTTTTCGCTCTTAGGTAGTCAACGCCTTAGAATCGTTTGACATTACTTCATTTTTCTCTCTTAGGTAGTCAATGCCTTAGAATCGCTTGACATTACTTCATTTTTCACCCTTAGGTAGTCAACGCCTTAGAATCGCTTGACATTACTTCATTTTTCGCTCTTAGGTAGTCAATGCCTTTGAATTGCTTGGCATTACTTCATTTTTCGCTCTTAGGTAGTAAACGCCTTAGAATCGCTTGACAATACTTCGTTTTTTCTCTTTCTGGTCGTCAACGCCTTAGAATTGCTCGACATACTTTCACTTTACTCATAGGTAGTCAGTGCCTTAGAACAGCTCGACACAATTTGTTAGTTATGAAACAACATGAAGGGTCTTTTGAGATTTGAAATTTTGGAATATCACTCAAGCATCAACTAAACTCTTCATATCCATTACAAATTCTAGTTGACGGGGGGCAATCTGTTATACCCAAAATTTTACCTCCCATGTAGCACCCCACTCAGTAACAATGTAATAATCACTCACGTTAACAGAAATAAACACGTCTCATAGTGGAAGACAAAATGGTAATTAAAAACTCGCATGGGTGTTACCTGCCATCCCTCGCCCATACGAGTGATGAAGCAATACAAAAACCCTTAACAGAACAACAACATAAGGATGCAACCCGCGGTGATAACGAGATACCGCCTATTTAACCATCTAAGTATCCAAAAACATAACGTTTAGAGTGAGCTACTAGTTATACTCCAAATACGTACAATACAAACATCAGTAAGTAAATGACAGTCTCAAAAAATCTAAGAGTATGTGCAGTAATCCAAAATCCAACAAGCCTAGCTACCCGGCCCCGCACTTCGGCTTCATCCATGCTCAGCAACCTGCATAATGCCATAGAGGTTCAGCGATAAACGCTGAGTATGCCGGGTCTGGACCCTAGTGGTCATTTAAGTCGTATTAACCGTCCTTTATTAGATTCATTACATCCATGTCCGGTTTACAGTTTATAAGGAAAGTTGTAAAACGCAAGTAAACATGAAACAACCATTACCACAATACACACAATACAACAACACATCACACAATCCAACAGAGTTGTTAACTCGCACAACATTTATTAACATTTTTACATATTACATCGGTCGCCCCCCGGGCCCTCACACAATCCCCTAATTCGGTTAGCACTGTCAGGCGTCATTAGGACAACCCAAAATAACCTCACCTGGACAGTAGTCCCATTGCACATGAGGTACCTATTCACTTAGCCTTTTTAAAGGCGTCCATACGTTGCCTTTCTAAAGGTGCCAATGTTATCACCATGCCTATTGATCGATCTAGGCTCGATCAGGCTAAATCAGTGTAAGCCCGATCCGGGTTAACTCAAGAGATCTCTACGCGCGACCAGTAGCCAATAAATATCTGGATTAAGGTAACCATCGCTTTTAACCACACTCCACTGTTGACTTAGTTAGTCATTTAAACTGTTATAGTTTTAATTATGGAGAACATCACTTATTTGTTGGCTGCCCCGTGGGTCTTACGCATACCTAGAATTATTCTAGGTAGTATTCATGTTCGAGTCAAAGCTCTAGAGACCGATGATGTCGTGTCTCGTTTCCTAAGTATTTTACTTAGGTTATAACTACATAGTTTATAATACTTAGCGTATTACGACAGACAATTGCAATCACATTACTCGTATATGTAGTTTTGTATAAGTCGATCTATAGTCGACGTAGTGTTAGTCCCGAAGGACGTTCGTGCATAATAAATAATGTAGTAAACACAGGTAAGCAGCCCATACACATATCCACACACATATCACACATGTTATAACAGACAACTCCGAGCCCGAGGAATTCCTCAGGACAACCCGGATCAAACCCCTTTACATATCGTACACCTAGTCCAAGGTTGTGCAATGTAGACCACTAAGCTTCTCAAGCGAGCACGTCTGAAAAGCGATCTAAAAATACGAAGAACGCTAAGTGTCAATCCACATGAGAAAGTGACTCAGTATTTCCGAATAACGTTAGTAACCCCGGTATTACATCCCCGGATTTCAACTGTTATTAGTTAAGGTGTGGTTATTCTCAAGACTCATTATTCGCAGTATGTGTTAATACTCGGTTTAACAAAGGAGTTGGTTTTATAAAAACGTCGTAGTTAACGTTTCCGAACGTAGGAAATTTATATTTTTCCAACTCGTAGTATTTTAATAAGCGTTACGCTTTTATATAAAATCATTCGTACTCGTATATTTAATTCAACTGTTACATCACATGCATAGGTACGTGTTATAACCTATAGTTGCATGCATGGTTATATTTTATAACCTATGGTTCCATGCATCCATGCAACATTAATTTATATTGCATGGTATATTACTATTGTTTAATATACCTTATAATATTCAACTTCTCAATTATGTAACAAGTTGTTTTCATTTAAAACCTTATGACTTTATAGTATATAATTATACTAATAAGTCAACATTTGTTATTTACTATTATATGGTTTGTTAACAATTATATATATATATATATGCATGTTATTTGCGCCGGTATACATATATGTTTATACACATTGATTTTAATGAAATATGAAACTTTATATTATGAACATATTATTCATCACTCAATGTTTATTTAATCATTCCATAATCATAAGTTAACCATAGTATTTCATGTCATTGTATACTATAGTTTATATCTTCATCTTTAATATATATATATATATATATATATATATATATATGCATGCGCTACAGCATGTATAGTTTTATAAACTATACTTTGACCACATAATATTATAAAGTGTTACACTTATATCATAATATTATATAGTATGATGTTTTATATGTCATTAAACATTATAACATATAGTTTTAGTAACTACTTATATCACCGAAAATAACATTTACATATAATACACTTGTACTTCTTCATTTATATAGTTTTCATCAATTACAATATAACCACATAACGTTTAGCATGTTATAAATATCTTATTTTATAACATCAAAACTTTGTAACAAAATATAACCTAAGGTTTTATAATCTCCCTTTATAATTGCCGAAAGGCATATAAATTTTATTTCATTTCTTTTCGAGTCCCTCACTATCTAATTATTACAATTTCACCACAGTTTTTATAACATACTACACTTACCATATACTATAACATTTAAATCATGTAGTATGTTTATTATATAGCTTTAAAAATTCCGAAACTTATAAATAGACCTTAGGTTCTGTTTTTTTTTTTACCCTCAACTTTACATATTTATACTTTTACCACAAATCTTATAATGTTTTTACAAAACTATATTATATCATCTAAACATTATAACAATTATAACATATAGTTTTATGTGTAATTTTCTAATATTACAGAACAGACCCCCTTGGTTTGTTTGGTATAGTTTTTCCAGTAACTATATTCCCTTTAATTACACAATGGCCCCATATATTATCATAACTTATATATATGTTATATCATAGGGTTTTAATATTTATTATTCATATAACCTATAATTTTATTATTTATTTCCGCCCAGACCCATACGGTTTTTAAAACCCTTTTTCCGCCTAAGACTTTTCCCTTATTTACATATTGACCCCAATTTATGTTTTATACTTTCATATGTCACAAAACTATATATTATACACTTTTATTAATATAACGATTTATATTATTATGAAAATTCCCTAAACTTTGTACTTAGGATATAAATTATTATATTAACCAATCTATACCCTAATTTTTCAGTAATTACATCATATACCCCAAAAGTTTTATAAATTTACCATTTAACCTATAATGTTACTATAAGTTCATAAATTAATTATTTAGGACATTAACTTTGGTCAAACCTTTTAATATGGTCTATATTGACCTATTGACTTTTAGTTTGACTAGAAGTTTATATATTTACTGTTTGACACCTTAATTTTTTAGAAATTACATTTTTGTCTCAAAACCTTATTAAATATTATATAATTCATAAAATAAGGTTTTAATATCCAATTTTCAGCTATAACCTATGGTTAGCCCTTAAAATTATTTTAATTACAGAAAAACCCCAAAATTTACGGTAATGTTCAATTATCATCCTAACTTCATTTTGGAGTTAATATACATAAATTAAATGGCCTTAAAAGCATGGCCTTATTACAATAATTAGCTGAAATGCCCGTAAATCTTGGCATAGGAATTAATTAACATGTAATTGGAGTGAATATGATTCTCTAACATGGGTAGTTGTTAATGATATAAATAGAAGCCAGAGAAGCTATATATTCATTTATTTCTAAAACCGCCTGCAACAACTTAAATTTCTTTACTCCACCGATATTAAAAGGATATATATATATATATATATATATATATATTCTATTCACCTATTTCCAAGTCTAGTAACATTGTCGCGTATTCTGGGTTTTTGGAGTTCAAATCAGATTTTACTACTTTTAATAAGTGAGTATTGTTATAGGTGTTGTTGTTGTTATTATTATTAATGTATTTGTTATCCAAGAGCTCAAGTTGGATTTTACTTCTTCTGAAAATATCTCTATTCTTTCTGAATTATATTAAAATATCCTAAATGGTTCCACTCCTCACGATCTTCACTCATACTTATCCATTTATTTAGTAAATAATTATATAACTTGGAATCATCTCTTTCATAAATAATTAGTTGTATTTATCTCTTCTTAACAGTTTACTAGTTTCCCTCTTATTTTGACTATGTAATTAAATAACATTGTTCATTCTTTCAACATGTCGATCTAGATCCTTCTACAGTTTACAACGTTAATCTTTTACTCTCAAATTTAAATCTTGTTTGTTAAAATCATTTCAAGTTATTTTATAATATGGTTATAAATTCTCCTCCCACTAAACTAGGTATATTTATCAGTTAATTACTAATTCCTTAATTACTTTCACATCGTTTTCTATTTAATAACACGATCGATATCGACCGCCTTCGTTTTCAACATATCGCCTCCACTCTTCTCTCTTTCCTCAAGCCCTCAAACCTTCCCAATTCATGTTCTTGATCTTTTTTCGCCGCTAGGCTGCTTCTTTGGTGCCGGATTAGGTAGAAGGGTAAGGGGAATCAATTGGTATGGTTCGATAATTAATTCGTTAGTATTCGAGTAGTTTCTGATTATGCTTCTACTTGCAATTCTAGACACCGAATTCCCTAACGGGCGCTACTACTGATCTTGCTAAGTGAATCTGTGGCTGTGAGCGTATTCAGGTAAATGTTGTGCTCAACATTCTCTACCTCTGTGTTTTGCGAAACTCAATGGATTAGATTACTGTGGTTTTTGATATCATGGAGGTCTGGGATTTATTTCCCCTGTGTATTCTGTGAGGTGTTTTGCGAAAGGGTTTGAATAAATGTTTTGGGCCACTTTCTTTGAATTGGTTATTGGATTGTTGGTACCTCTTGGTGGTCCGTGTAAATTGTTGTTGCCTTTATGGCACTCCGTGTAATTATTGGTACTATGTACCCCGTGGATATTCTTACTATTTTGCCTACAGACATTACTTGTAGTTAAGCTCTAATGATCTACTCCTTTGGGTCATAAGTTACCATCTGGGTGGTGTGCACACTTAAGGACGTATAGTGAGGTGGGATTCTAAGTGTTGCGACCCCAATTTGGGTGTCGTCCATGTATACCATTGATTTGATTCTTGGAAAGTTCTCCCTCGAAATGTTTTACTAATGGTGGTTTGGAGTTGGTGAAATTGGTTAACGTTATGGTGTGAGTTAATGTTTTACAAATGTAAAATGAGTTTCAAAATGTATTTTACAAGTTGAGGCAATGTTTACTCAGTTTTACTGATTTGCGCGATCCCTTCGCGTTTTCTATTGTTGTTTTATGATCGCAGGTACTTGTGGCTGAATGGGGATTGGGACACGCTATCACATAGCTTAGGATGACTGGATAAACACTTCGTATGAATTTGAGTTGAGTTGTGTTTTAGATCACGTTGTTACAAATTTTGGATATGTTTTGGTCCTTTGGATTGGTGGTTTAAAGCCTGAGCACTCTTTGCTAGAGTATGGCGGTTGGATTTTGCAATTCCGCTGCTACTTACTTTGAGAAGCTTAGTTCTTGGAATACATAGTTGAGATGGAGTTTTTGAACCTTATTTAACTGACCTTTCAACGGTGTTTAGACGTATTGGTTGAGATACTGATTTACTCAAATGTTTCTCCTTTCGATTGCTGAGTTATTATGCGTATTTTGGTGTTGGTTTGATCCTGTGTTGGTTTTTAAAAGCATTCCAGGACCTGTCCGAACGTCCGTCTAGATGTCCATGTTCGGACAGGCCCCGAGAGTCCAAGTGATTTTTCTCTGTTTTGTCGTGTCTGAACTTCTTTCCAAACATCAACGTTCGAGCAGCATGCGAGGGCGGGGTCGACTTGCAAGTCTCAACTTGTGTCTGAACTTGCAAGCTCGGACAACGTTCGGACGCGGAAAAGGATTTTCGGACTTTTGAAACTCGACTTGTGTCCAACTTTGAAGTCCGGACATAAGTTCGGATGTCTTTGGTTTCCAGACTTTTAACTCTCAAGCTGTGTCCGAACATCAATGTCCGGACACAAGTTCGGACAATTGGATTTCCGCGGTTTAGTTTTCTCGGCTTGTGTCTGAACCTCCCATGTCCGGACACAAGTTCGGACCAAGCTTCATTTGCCCTTTTAGGACTCGTTTGAGGTCCGTTTTCAAAGATGTTTTCACCGTCAGATTTGTAATTTAAAAATCTTGGGTGTTACAAGGTGGTATCAGAGCAAGGTTTGGTAAACAAGATAAAATTTGGATTAAAAAGGAATTAAAATGTGGGGTAAGCCGCTTTGGGGAATTTCAGTGCCTACGATGTTGTGTATGTGGTATTATACTGTATGGATATTGAGGTTCATTCTCCGTTTGTGTATTACAATGTTTGTGATGATGTTAGCATAACTTAATGGGTATTATGTACTGATGATTGGAGCTATTAGAGGTGCTAGCTCCTAATATGGGGTAGAGACTTAATATATGGGGATGTGGGTGGATGTTGCTTATACTACCTAGTACTTGTAATCAGGAGTTCGCATAGAGCTCTAGGCAGTGCAGGACTGGCTGACAGACTGAGTTTCCCATACCACACAAGAAGCAGGAGTCAAAGAACTCAGATGGCAGCCAACGACCCCATGAGGCAGTTGCAGGAGTTGGCTCTCAACCTGGGACAGATAGTCCAGAGGCAGGCGTAGAGGGATAACGTGCCGGAGGACTATACTAAGAGGATTGCCCACCTAAAGCCCACAGCCTTCAAGGGAGAGGAGAATCCGGTGCTACTCGAGGTCTGGATTAGAGAGTTTGATAAGATTTTCGAAACAGTCAATTGCCCAGTTGACCGAAGGGTAAATGCAGCAGTCTACTACTTCAAGAGTGAGGCAGACATCTGGTGGTCCGCCAATAGAGATGTGCTACTAGCTGGACCTGACTTCGGCTGGGACGACCTAAAGGAAGCCATGAGGAGGCGCTTCTATCCGGAGCATGTCAGGATGCAGAAGTACCTGGAGTTCACCGAACTCAAGCAACTGTCGTTGAGCGTCAAGGAGTACCATTCAAAGTTCCTAGAGCTGGCTAGGTTTGCGCCTACGATGGTTCCCGACGAGGCGTCTAAGGTGCAGAGATTTGTGGGAGGGCTGAACTAGAGTTTACAGGACGCTCTCAGTGTGCTAACTATCCCGATGCTCCAAGATGCGTACGGGAAGGCTGCTAACCTGTACAGGGTGCAGCAGAAAAGGAAAGAGGTCCTGGCCGACAATAAGAGGAAGATGGAGGGAGGATAAGAGCCCAGGGGACGAGTGGATCTGCCCCACAGACATCAGCCGGAGAAGAGGTGGAAGCCTCACTTGGACCGCAGAGACGGGAGGCCAAGATACGGGGGAGACCAGAGAGGTGATTAGAGGCGAGGTGACCAGTCCCATCACCAGTCTCAGAGGGGAGAGCTCAGGCAGGAGAGGCACTTTTACTGTAAGAGGTGCAACAAAGATCACCCGGGAAAGGATTGCGAGGGGAACCTGGTCACCTGCTTTCGCTGTGGAAGACGGGGGCATTGACTATTTGAGTGTTTCCAGAGCCCTCAGGGAGGCGGTCAGCAGAGAAGTCACAGCGGCGACCGCTCTTTCTGGCAGCCCGGCTAGTAGAGTTAGGGTCCGAATCAGAATCAGCGCGGGGATGCTCCTCAGCGCGGTAGCGGAGAGGGCGGAGATGGCGGTAACAGAGGCCAAGGGGAGTACCGAGGCAACCAGCAGCGAGCTCCAGGGAAGATCAATGTGATGAGTCGGGCCGAAGCTGAGGCCGAGGCAGACGTACTGGCAGGTACCTTCACTGTTCTTGGTACTCCTCCACGTATTCTTTTTGATACTGGAGCTACCTATTCATTTATATATGATAATCTAGCTGGGAAATTGGGGATAGAGATTTGTGAGACTTCTCTGATAGTTGTATCTATACCATCGGGAAGGGTAATTACGTGTAAGAATGTGATGTAGGACGTGAGTATTGACATCAAAGGAGAAAATTTTGTAGTGGACTTGATCCAATTTTCCTTGACCGACTTCGACATAATCCTGGGGATGGACTGGCTGAGCAAATACAAGGGAAGGATAGACTGCAGCGAGCAGAAGATCATTCTCAGAGGACCGTCGGGATGGAGAGTCTCGTACAAAAATGTGGAGGAGAAGCCCAGAGTGAAGATTGTCTCAGCAATGACAATTCTCTCGCAAGTAAAGAAGGGACAGCAGGTGTATCTTTGCTACGTCCAAGACCTGAACCGGGAGTCAGATAAGAGGGAGGAGATCTGAGTAGTAAGCGAATTCCCAGATGTGTTCTCAGACTAGATTCCGGGTATGCCGCCAAACCGAGAGGTGGAATTCAACATCGACCTAGCGCCAGGCTCAGCGCCAATCTCGAAAGCCCCTTACCGGATGGCACCCTCAGAATTGAAGGAATTGAAGACCCAGTTGGAGGATCTTTTGGATAAGGGATACATTCGCCCGAGTGTATCGCCTTGGGGAGCCCTGGTCCTGTTCGTGAAGAAGAAAGACGGGATTATGAGGCTATGTATCGACTACACGGAGCTGAGCCAGATCACGGTGAAGAACAGATATCCTTTGCCGAGGATAGACGATATTTTTGATCAGCTGCAAGGGGCGGGAATCTTCTCAAAGATTGATTTGAGGTCGGGTTACCATCAGCTCAGAGTGGCAGAGAGAGATATCTCGAAGACAGCTTTCAGGACCAGATATGGGCACTTCGAGTTCTTGGTGATGCCCTTTGGACTGACTAATGCCCCGGCTCTCTTTATGGACCTCATGAACCGCATCTTCCACCCTTACTTAGATCAGTTCGTGGTGGTTTTCATAGATGACATCCTCATATATTCCAAGGGCAAGAGGGAGCATGAGGAGCATTTGAGATTAGTATTGTAGACACTTAGAGAGCAGCAGTTGTACGCTAAGCTGGCCAAGTGTGACTTCTAGTTAGACCGAGTGGCATTTCTAGGCCACGTCATCACTAGAGAAGGCATTTCGGTAGACCCGTCGAAGATTCAAGCTGTAAAGGAGTGGCCAAGGCCCAACAACTTGACCGAGGTGCGAACCTTTCTAGGCTTGGTAGGGTATTACCGACATTTTGTGAAGGACTTCTCCAAAATAGCAAGACCTCTCACCAACCTTATGAAGAAGGTGATCAAATTACAATGGGATGATGACTACGAGAAGGCATTCTAGATGCTGAAAGAGAGATTGACCACCGCTCCGGTTTTGACCTTGCCTTCAGGGATAAATGGGTTCGAAGTATTTAGCGACGCTTCCAAGTATGGCCTGGGATGTTTCCTGATGCAGCACGGGAAAGTTATCGCCTATGTGTCGTGGCAGTTGAAAGAGTATGAGCCAGATATCAGACCCATGACTTGGAGTTGGCAGCCGTGGTTTTAGCACTCAAGATCTGGAGACACTACCTCTATGGCGTATCGTGCAAGATCTACACCGACCACAAAAGCCTCAAGTACATTTTCACCCAAAAGGAGTTGAATATGAGGCAGAGGAGGTGGTTGGAACTGATTAAGGATTATGACTTGGAGATTTTGTATCACGAAGGGAAGTCCAACTTGGTGGTAGATGCATTGAGCAGAAAGAGGAGTCATTCAGTGAACTCCATGTGGGTCCTTCCAGACGAATTGGTTCGTGACTTCTAGAGACTGGACTTAGTGGTGATGGAGTCCGGAGGCGTTGAGCGAGAGATGAGACTGTTCCAGATGAGCATCTTCTCTGACATTTATGGAGAGATACTCAAAGGACAGCCTGGCGATGTTAAGTTGGAACGGATCAGAGAGAAGCTGAAGGAGGGTAAGGCAGAAGGGTTCGAAATCCACGTTGATGGCAGTCTTAGATTCAGAGGCCGTTGGTGCGTTCCTCAGGGTCGTGCGGATGTGAAGGAGAGACTGATGAAGGAGGCTCATAATACTCCATACTCAGTCTAACCAGGCGGAGATAAGCTATATAAAGACCTGAAAAAATTGTTTTGGTGGCCGAGGATGAAGCGGGAGGTAGCAGAGTTCGTGTCTAGATGCCTCACCTGCCAGAAAGTGAAGTTCAAGCATAAGAGGATGGGAGGATTGTTGCAGCCTTTAGAGGTACCCAAGTGGAAGTGGGACTCTATTTCTATGGATTTTATGGTTGGGCTACCGCCGGCGAAGGGTGGAGTCAACCAGACATGGGTAATCGTGGATCGACTCACCAAGTCCGCTCGATTCATACATATGAAGTGCACTTGGTCTATGAGTCAGCTAGTGGATGCATACATTAGTATGTGGTCAGATATCATGGCGTGCCACAGACGATAGTATCTGATCGAGACTCGAGATTGTTAGCCCATTTCTGGCAGCAGTTTCAGAAGGCAATGGGTACTAAGTTGAAGATGAGCACTGCTTTTCACCCAGCTAAGGATGGTCAGACAGAGAGGACTATCCAGACCTTGGAAGACATGCTTCGAGCATGTGTTATGGACTTCCAGGGAACTTGGGCAGACAAACTTCATCTAGTGGAGTTCTCATATAATAACAGCTACCATGCCAGCATCAAGATGGCACCCTATGAGGCTTTATATGGGAGGAAGTGCATAACCCCTTTATGTTGGAGCGAAATCAGCGAGACGGTGATATTGGGACCCCAGCTGATAGAAGAGACGATGGAGCAGGCTCAAATCATCCAGAGCCGGATGAAAGCAGCCCAGGATAGACAGAAATCCTATGCTGACTTAAAGAGGAGACCGGTTGAATTTGAGGTTGGAGATAGAGTCTTCCTAAAGGTGTCTCCTGTGAGAGGGGTAACCAGATTTGGGAAGAAGGGGAAATTGAGCCCCAAATTCGTGGGTCCTTCCGAAGTCCTAGAAAGAATTGGAGAGGTGGCCTACAGGTTGGCACTACCTGGTGAGCTGGAGAGAGTCCATAATGTTTTTCATGTCTCTCAGTTGAAGCGTTATGTTCCCGACCCGTCCCACGTCCTACAGCCTGAGGTGCTGGAGTTGGAGCAGAACCTGTCGTACGTGGAGTACCCCATTAAAGTATTGGACACCAAGACTAGAGAGACCCGATCGAAGTCCACCCGAATAGTCAAGGTTTTGTGGTCGAATCATGGGACTGACGAAGCCACATGGGAGGTCGAAGAGGAAATGAAGAAGAAGTATCCTCAGTCTTTTGATCAGGTACCAGTTTAAGATTTGAGTCAAGCTCAGTTGTCCAGCCTTCAGAATCAGTTTTTCTGGTTAGAGTATTGATTAGGCCTAGCTTCGAGGGCGAAGCTTTCTTTTAAGGGGAATGAGATGAAATGCCCATAAATCTTGGCATAGGAATTAATTAACATGTAATTGGAGTGAATATGATTCTCTAACATGGGTAGTTGGGAATGATATAAATAGAAGCCAAAGAAGCTATATATTCATTATATATTCATCTATTTCTAAAACCGCCTGTAGCAACTTAAATTTCTTTACTCCACCGATATTAAAAGGATATATATATATATATTCTATTCACCTATTTCCAAGTCTAGTAACGTTGTCGCGTATTCTGGGTTTTTGGAGTTCAAATGACTTTTAATAAGTGAGTATTGTTATAGGTGTTGTCGTTGTTATTATTCTTAATGTATTTGTTATCCAAGAGCTCAAGTTGGATTTTACTTCTTCTAAAAATATCTCTATTCATTCTTAATTATATTAAAATATCTAAATGGTTCCACTCCTCACGATCTTCACTCATACTTATCCATTTATTTAGTAAATATCATTTAACTTGGAATCATCTCTTTCATAAATAATTAGTTGTCTTTATCTCTTCTTAACAATTTACTAGTTTCCCTCTTATTTTGACTATGTATTTAAATAACATTGCTTGTTCTTTCAACATGTCGATCTAGATCCTTCTACAGTTTACAACGTTAATCTTTTACTCTCAAATTTAAATCTTGTTTGTTAAAATCATTTCAAGTTATTTTATAATAAGGTTATAAATTCTCCTCCCACTAAACTAGGTATATTTATTAGTTAATTACTAATTCCTTAATTACTTAAACATTGTTTTCTATTTAATAACACGATCGATATCACGACCGTCTTCGTCTTCAACATATCGCCTCCACTCTTCTCTCTTTCCTCAAGCTCTCAAACCTTCCCAATTCACGTTCTTGATCTTCTTTCGCCACTAGGTTACTTCTCTGGTGCCGGATTAGGTAGAAGGGTAAGGGGAATCAATTGGTAAGGTTCGATAATTAATTCGTTAGTATTCGAGTTGTTTCTGAATATGCTTCTACTTGCAATTCTAGACACCGAATTCCCTGACGGGCACTACTACTGATCCTGCTAAGTGAATCTGTGGCTGTGAGCGTATCCAGGTAAATGTTGTGCTCAACATTCTCTACCTCTGTGTTTTGCAAAACATCAATGGATTGGATTTACTATGGTTTTTGATATCGCGGAGGTCTGGGAATTATTTCCCCTGTGTATTCTATGAGGTGTTTTGCGAAAGGGTTTGAATAAATGTTTTGGGAGACTTTCTTTGAATTGGTTATTGGATTGTTGGTACCTCTTGGTGGTCCGTGTAAATTGTTGGTGCCTTTATGGCGCTCCGTGTAATTATTGGGACTATGTACCCCGTGGATATTCTTATTATTTTGCCTGCAGACATTACTTGTAGTTAAGCTCTAATGATCACTCCTTTGGGTCATAAGTTACCATCTGGGGGGTGTGCACACTTAAGGACGTAGTGTGAGGTGGGATTCTAAGTGTTGCGACCCCAATTTGGGTGTCGTCCGTGTATACCATTGATTTGATTCTTGGAAAGTTCTCCCCCGAAATGTTTTACTAATGGTGGTTTGGAGTTGGTGAAATTGGTTAACGTTATGGTGTGAGTTAATGTTTTGCAAATGTAAAATGAGTTTCAAAATGTATTTTACAAGTTGAGGCAATGTTTACTCAGTTTTGCTGATTTGCGCGATCCCTTCGCGTTTTCTATTGTTGTTTTATGATCGCAGGTACTTGTGGTGGGGATTGGGACACGCTATCACATAGCTTAGGATGACTGGATAAACTCTTCGTATGAATTTGAGTTGAGTTATGTTTCAGATCACGTTGTTACAAATTTTGGATATGTTTTGGTCCTTTGGATTGGTGGTTTAAAGCCTGAGCACTCTTTGCTAGAGTGTGACGGTAACGCCATTTTTGGATTTTGCAATTCCGCTGCTACTTACTTTGAGATGCTTAGTTCTTGGAATACATAGTTGAGATGGAGTTTTTGCACCTTATTTAACTGACCTTTTAACGGTGTTTAGACGTATTGGTTGAGATACTGATTTACTCAAATGTTTCTCCTTTCGATTGCTGAGTTATTATGCTTATTTTGGTGTTGGTTTGATCCTGTGCTGGTTTTTAAAACGCATTCTAGGACCTGTCCGAACATCCGTCCGGACGTCCACGTTCGGACAGGCCCCGGGAGTCCAAGTGATTTTTCTCAGTTTTGTCGTGTCCGAACTTCTGTCCGAACATCAACATTCGGACAGCATGCAAGGACGGGGTCGACTTGCAAGTCTCGACTTGTGTCTGAACTTGCAAGCTTGGACCAACGTTCGAACGCGCGTAAAGGATTTTCAGACTTTTGAAACTCGACTTATGTCCGAACTTTGAAGTCCGGACACAAGTTCGGACGTCTTTGGTTTCCAGACTTTTAACCCTCGACTTGTGTCCGAACATCAATGTCCGGACACAAGTTCGGACAATTGGATTTCAGCGGTTTAGTTTTCTCGGCTTGTGTCCGAGCCTCCCATGTCCGGACACAAGTTCGGACCAAGCTTCATTTGCCCTTTTAGGACTCGTTTGAGGTCCGTTTTCGAAGCCGTTTTCACCGTCATCAGATTTGTAATTTAATAACCTATGTTTTAAGGCAAAATCCAGGGTGCTACATTAGCAAAGAATAAAATTACACATAAATGTCCCAAATGACATAATATTGTTACGCTTGATCTTACCCTTGCCCATATATTTTTATAAATTATGTTTTTAACCCCTAATTTATTTCCTTGACCTCATAGGTCATTAAACACAATATTAACTAGAAAAAATGTTTTAAGGTATTTTAATACATAACTAAGCTGTTTAATACCACTATACCCCACCGGCCAACATTTATATGCCACAAAATTTTATAAAAACATAGTATATTATAAGGTAAGGTTTTTCTTACCAAGTAGAGCCACAAGGCACACCAAACAGTCCTTAACTCCCTCGGCCTATTTTTAACACAAGATTAAATAAGCACTAATCACTTAGCTTAGTATATACATCATTAGGAGCAAAATACTCACTTTGGTATAGATGGTCTTGGATCTATTTTCCTAAGGTATGTGTAGGAGGTTTTCATGGATTTTTCACCAGCATTTCATGCCATGAAAAGAACATATGTTAGCCATATGAAACAATGTTATTATAAGTTGATTTAAGCTAGGAAAATGGCACAATATTTACCTTGTTATGGAGCTGGTCCCTAAGGCTATTCACGCCTGATTTTTCCAAGGCAAAACAAGGTGTTAAACTACTACTTGCCAGCATAATAACCCGTAGAACATGGGGTATAAAGAGGGGGCGAATCCTTACCAAAAATGGTTAAACCAAGGTTGTTTGCATGGTTCATGTTACCACATGAACCTGGTTGTTTATCCTCTGATTTTTACATGAAAAGAGCAAGGAAAGGGCTAAGGAAAAACTACAAATATTATCGGAAATGGAAGAGGAACACAAGGTGGTTGATGCTTGATTTTTACCTTAGAAAGAAGTAAGAACTAGCTTCCCTTTTTTCTTCTATTTTCAGCCGAGAATTCCCACTACTTCAAGCACCAACTCAGCTTAGTTTTCTTGATAAAAATGGAGATGGGTGAGCTCATTAGAGAGAGGAGGAAGAAAGAAGAAGAATGATCATCTTTAAGCCATGGAAGCTTGCCTATAGCTTGAGATGGTAGCCTCGGAAGATGGGTGATATCTCACAGTTATCAAGCAGCAAGGAGAGGGTATGGAGCTACTACGGTTGAAGAAGAAGAAAGGTAATGGGAAAAGAAGAGGTAACCGATTATTAAGGGTAAAAAGTCTTAGGTTTGGTCAACACATAAGATGACTCATCCTAGATATTTTCAAGAGGTTTCCTAAGGGTGAAGCAACCTCCAAAATGGTGGAAGAAATCAGGCTAGGTGAAGGGATAAGTTTGATTAGTTTTAAAATGGTAAAACTGTACTTAACTCACTTTAATAAAGTAAAGATGATGAATCATCTTTAATTGCAATTGGGGACGGCTACATGCTTGGTTATGAGTCTTAAACTGGCGGAAATAATAGTCAAGGTCAAGGGGGACATATTGACCATAGACTAGATTAAGAGATTTAAGTGTTATTTTGCACTATTTGGTTACTATTCAAAAACCAATGCACATATTTCTGATTTTTTTTTAAAACCTTTGAATTAGGCATTATAATGTGGTATATTATGTCACATTAGTATATTTAAGGGTATTCAAGACCCTAAAATCAAACAAAATCCATTTTGGAGACAATCTCACAAAAATGTGTTGTTAGGAAGCTTAGTGCACATTTTATGTTCTAATAAGTTTTTGAACTTGGTTTCCCTTGGAAATGGTTTTAATGTGTTCACTTATGATTTATAAGGCTTTGCACAAAATTTTAGGTCCTAAGGAGTTCATTTGGGTATATTTTCACCCTAAAAGGTCAAAGGGTACAATTCTTGCTTTTGTTAAACATTATTGTGTTTAATTTATTTTTATGGCATCTTTAGGCCTTAATTTAATTTATTATATGTTTAAACAATGTTTAATTAATTAGAGGTATTTTAGTCTATCCCCCATAAAGGACTTCGTCCTGAAGTCATCTTTCTCGAATAGTTTATAATAATTACCCACATAACCCATAATGCACATCTATTTGATGTGACATTCACACATATTGTGTTGAAATAATATTGCACATAGCCCTCAATTGTGGCGTTATTTCAAGTATGACATCATTTCCTATCAGTTATACAAGTCTTGACAACCTCCCAGGGGTGTCCACATCATTACACGTTCCACATTCCATCTTTATGATTCAATTAGTATCTAAACGATACTATGCTTGGTATCTAAATGATACAATATGAACTGAATTCATGAGGGAATACACACACACACACACACCACACACACACACACACACACACACACACACACACACACACACACACACACACACACACACACACACACACACATATATCACCTACCAAATTGACACACACATAAACAACCGAGTATCACACAGGATACAAACAACCAAACAAAACATGTATGCCCTGCATACAAACATACAAACCCTAGAAGCTCTACCCCCTTAAAAAGGGTTACGCCCCCGTACCCCACAAGTATTCATAGACGCTATTCAAAAAGTGCTGGATACTTAGCTCTCATCGAATCCTCCAACTACCAAGTGGCCTCTTCGACCTCGTGGTTCAACCAAAGAACCTTGACCATGCGAACGGTCTTGTTCCTGGTCTCCCGTGTCTTCGTATCTAAAATACGGAGTGGAGTCTCCTCGTATCTGAGAGACGGGTCTAGCTCTAAATGCTCTGGCTGCAAAACATGCGAGGGGTGAGGGATGTATTTCTTCAGCTGAGAAACATTGAATACATCATGCACTCTCCCGAGCTGAGTAGGTAAGTCTAACCTGTAAGCTAACGGGCCCACTCGCTCCTTAATACGATATGGACCAACATATTTCAGGCTCAACTTGCCCTTTTGACCAAAACGGAAGATGCCCTTCATAGGTGACACTCTGAGAAAGACTCGGTCGTTGACTGCGAACTCGAGATCTCTCTGTCGGACGTCTGCATATGACTTCTGTCTATCCTGGGCAGCCTTCATGTTTCTACGGATCTATAAGACATCCTCCTTTACCTGCTCTAGGTACTCGGGTCCAAGGAATGTGTTCTCGCTGGCCTCATCCCAACAGAGAGGTGTCCTACATGGTCTGCCATACAACGCTTGAAAAGGTGGCATCTGAATCGATGTGTGGTAGCTGTTGTTGTAGGCGAACTCAATCAGGTGTAACCGATCAATCCAGCTCTCCTGGAAATCTAAGGCGCATGCTCGGAGCATGTCATCCAATGTCTTAATGGTTCTCTCTCTGACCATCCGTCTGCGGGTGAAAGGCGATACTTAGCTTCAGCTTCGTACCCAAAGCCTCCTGAACTTGCCCCCAAAACCATGATAGGAATCGGGGGTCTCTATCTAACACAATCGTCTTCGGCACTCCAAGACGTCTGATGATCTCTCACTGGAAAAGATCCCCTAGCTTGGGAACTTTCCAGGTGTCTTTGATAGGAATAAACTTAGCCACTTTCGTCAATCTGTTGACGATCACCTAAATGGTGTTCGTACCTCCCCTAGACTGTGGAAGGCCGATAATAAATTCCATAGATAGATCTTCAAATTTCTAGTACGGAATGGGCATAGGCTGCACCAAACCTCCTGGTCTTCTGTGCTTGAACTTGACTTTCTGACAAGTCAAGCAGTGGGTGACAAACTCTGCTACATCCTTCTTCATGTCGCTCCACCAAAAATGAGCTTTCAGGTCCTTATACATCTTCAATGATCCCGGGTGGATGGACAAGGTAGAGCAATGAGCTTCACTGAGTATCTTTTCTTTCAACTGCGGGTTGGACTCTGGGATGCACAATCTACCACTCAATCTGATATGTCCATCATCACTGAGTCTGAACTCATACTACTGTCCCTCAAATGTGCCGTCAACTAACTGCTGCCTGATGGTCTGTATGTACTGGTCGCTCTCCTGAGCACAGTGTACTTCTTCGACTAGGCTACTGTTGGCTGACGTGGCATGTAAAAAGTGTGCTCTCCGGCTCAGGGCATTGGCTACAATGTTCGCCTTCCCCTCCTTGTACTTGAGGTCGATGTCGTAGTCCTTCAAGAACTCGACCCATCACCTCTGCCTCATGTTCAGATCTTTTTGGGTGAATAGATACTGAAGGCTTTTATGATCAGAATATATCGTCACTATAACACCATACTGTAGACACCCAAAATTCTCCCCCCCCCCCCTAAAGCAAATTCCAAAATAATGAATAAAATAAGGGGGGTCGTCACTTTTCTTTTTCAAAACATATCAACATACGTGCCAAAACGAAACCATCTTTTTATGACAACTTTTTTAAGTCAATTTTTTGAAAACATTCCCGAAAAGCCCAATCTTTTTAAAATGAATGTCCAAAATCCCTCTATTTTCAAACACGTCCCTTTTTGTTACTTACTTATTTTATCATTTTATTTTTGATTTATTTCACATTAGCCGGTTTCGTTTTGCTCACTTATTTTATTTTCGCATTCGTTTTTTCTCAGTTCATACTATTTCATTACTTGTTTATTTTATCTCATTTCATTTCAATGATACTTTGACTTGTGTTCTGTTTGCTAGTTCTTTTTTTATTTTATTCTTAGAATCATTTTCATTATTTTATGTACATTCTCGCTAATCCGAGCAAACTCTCTCTCATCACATTTTATTTTGATATTTTTTTTCTATCTTATTCACTAGTATTCATACATATTTGATTCGATTTCTATTTTAGGATATTTGCTTGTATTTTTTATCATACTAGTACGATTTCATTATTTCATGTATCTGTTAATATAGTATATCGTCATCATAAGCCTCGTGCCAGTGGTCACTCTAGCACTCACAACCTAAGGGCGGCATTGAGCACAAAGTGCTCACTACCTCTTGGAGTCGATACCAAGCCATCCTGGGAACATGCATGCTCGCAGGCTTGCCCAGTCCCTTTCAGGCCCGGGCAGGTGCCTTCCACGGCACCCGCTAACTGACCTAAGGGTCAGCACCGAGCACAACATGCTCAGACTATTGGAGTCACTACCAAGCCACCCTGGCAGCGTGCATGCTCAAGGCACGTCCGGTCCTCATTAGGCCCGGACGGATACCCTCCACAGCATCCGCAAACACGGCCCTCACTCGAGTCACAAGCTGACGCAACTCAGCTCGGCCCTGACATCCTCTAGTTGCTTCGTGCCCGTGGTGACACTGGCACTTGCAACCTAAGGGCAGCACTAAGCCCAAGGGGCTCTTACGAATTAGGTCATAAGACCAATTAGGCATCGCCGGCGTTGGGTCAAAAGACCCAACCAGCCTAATACTCAGTGCAGATGGAACAACCATCCACTTAGCCACAAGCAAGAGTCAAGAGTGGACTTAAACCTCCCAATGACAAGTTCCTTCACTGACTCACACTCCCGTTGCCCAAATGCCTCGGTCGAATGCCAGGCCGCAGCTCAGACTGAGTCAACTCCGTCCCTCTCCCTGCAGCCCGAGTACATGTGAGTCCCTTAGCGGCCGTACTCGTCCTCGGCACCGTCGGGCCTCCAACAGCCCAACAGCCAAAGACCCAAACTAGTACGAGTCAGTAAGGTGTGCTAACGTGGACCACGTCGCACCCTGTCTCCGCCCTGTTCCAGGACTCAACACTTGCCGAACCATCAGACGGCTCTGATGTGCAATGCCCCTTGTACCTTTCGTGGCAGGAGTCATACAATCAGGATGACCCTTAGTTGCCTCGTGCCAGCGGTCACACTAGCACTCGCAACCTAAGGGCGGCATTGAGCACAAAGTGCTCACTACCTCTTGGAGTCGGTACCAAGCCATCCTGGGAACAGGCATGCTCACAGGCTTGCCCAGTCCCTTTCAGGCCCGGGCAGGTGCCTTCCACGGCACCCGCTAACTGACCTAAGGGTCAGCACCGAGCACAACAATCTCAGACTATTGGAGTCGCTACCAAGCCACCCTAGCAGCGTGCATGCTCAAGGCACATCTGGTCCTCATTAGGCCCGGACAGATGCCCTCCACAGCATCCGCAAACACGGCCCTCACTTGAGTCACAAGCTGACGCAACTCAGCTCGGCCCTGACATCCTCTAGTTGCTTTGTGCCCGTGGTGACACTGGCACTTGCAACCTAAGGGCAGCACTAAGCACAATGTGCTCGTGCTATTGGAGTCACTACCAAGCCACCCTGGCAGTGTGCATACCCGAAGGCATACCCGGTCCTTACTAGGCCCGGATGGGTGTCCTCCACAACACCCGTTAACTCAGCCCTCGCTCGAGTCACAAGCTGGCGTAACTCAGCTCGGCCAATAGCAACGCATCGTGCCCTTCAAGTGATGCCCATCCCTCGGGCCTTCGTCCTCGGGGGTCTCAAGGACCGTGGAACTTAAGGGGCTAGGTCAAAGCGACAATCAAGTATGGGGTTGATAAGCTATCCCAACACAAGTCTTGACGGGCACCAACCAAAGGGCAAACTGGCATGGAGCTACTTATAACCAAGCAGCTCGCCAAAAGGGGCATGACAAACCTCCCCCACCGAAGCTCTTGCCGTCCCCGGCAAGATACAACGATGAGTCTTAGCTCAACTAAGAAGATTCTATCATGCTCCTATAGTTTACATACTTTGAAGGTATAACAACCCACAGACAATGTCTTTGACCAACACACACAGGCAACTGCCTTGAACCGTCGACCGGTGTGTTTCCCGAAGCTCAAACATTTTTGACTTCTACCACGTTCTACTTGAATGGGTCATCGGTCTATAGAGCGCCACACCATAGGTGGTGTTTTGTGTCTTTTCTTTGCGACACTTTGCTACTTGGTGCCCTGATGCTCAAACTATTGCGACGTCCTGAGTCCTTCCATCCGCATCGCAACGACACCAAGTGAACAACCAATGCGTTGCTGCGACATCCTGAGTCCTTCCATTCGTGGCGTGGCAACATTTCGATGATGTTGTGCAGTAACAGGTTCCCCATGCCTCTTTGATGTCAATGTCCTTAGTCCTTCAATTCGCATCGACACTTACTGCACGGCTTGTCATCGGCGACATCAGCCTTGATAAGTAGAGCCATAGCTGGCTGTGCCTACTCCTGTGCAGAATTTGCACGAGTGACAAAGACCCTGACAGGTCAACGTCTGCACGCCAGATGGGTCATTTCCTCTTAGGCCATGCCCGAGGAACAACCACCTCAAAGGAACCAAGTAGTTTCAGTGCTAAGCACCTAACTACGGGACGAATGGCAACATCGAAGCCATAAGAAGCAACTCCCCCACCGGTCCTGGGACACAAGTGCATCTCCAGCTATATCCAAGTACTATAACAAAATTCCCTAGGTTCCACCTTAGTGGAGCCCCGGGCCGAAGCCACACTTCCACTAGAACTCTGGGACTTCCCACAGGCATGGGGCTCCCTCAGGGGACCGCACCACTTCCTGTTAAAACTTCGCAATATAGTAACTATCGCGGCACCGCAAGGCAACTTGCAAGTGCACCCAACACTTGGTAGCACGAAGCTACATCGGGTCTCAAGTCCCATTTTGAGCCAAAGGTAGTTTGGGCTTTAGATCACATCACCAATTCTGCTCAAGGTCTCCGTGGTCAGCAAAGATTTCACTTAAACCACGAGACCAAGCGAATCGGATCTCATAGTACAAGTAGACCGGCTAGAAAGATGGGCCAATCATCCCCATTTTCAACTTAATACGGCAACAACATCCCCAACACTAGATTCTGGCGAGGCCATCTTAAGCTCAAGCGGTCAAAGTCTACGAAGCCTAGTCGTGGACTTTTGACAACCCTTGAATCAAGTTTTGACACAGTATCCGCTTTCAACACAAAGGAGAAAGGGCAAGGTTGTTATGGGAGAACCCCTAATGTGCCTCCTTATCAGGAGCACAGGTTGCTCACCCATAATTGGAACGAATCATCCAATTTCGAGGAGTTCCTGAAGTTTCGTTGGACCAGTGGGATTTAACCTTTCGTACCTCAGATCTTGTATTGCATCCAATTCACCATAGGGTTTAGAAGGTCTCTCCCCACTAGGAGGAAACCGAGCTAATGTCCAATTTTTACTTACAACCACGTATGCACCTTACTGCAAAAGAGTTTGCAAAAGGCCACTTCCTCATGAGCTTATATGCTCATTTCCTGATAGAAGGACCAATTGAATCCCCATCACGTATATAAGGCCAACGTTGGCTCCGTTCCAAAAGAACACCACTTCTTGGTACCACCTCCTTACTAGGTTCCCTTACCCCCCTAACCCTGAGCTCAGTGGACTTAGGTCATGCCACAACGGCCTTGTCTACGGATTATCCGCAAGGTTTTGTTGGCGACATGACCTTGTTATCGGCCTAACAGCCCATAACAAACCACGACGTCCTAGAACGTCAAATCCACCAACACACTCCGGCAGCTTGCCCACACAGAAGGCTCGCTTGGTGAAGTGACAACACCGATCGAGGTATGGAAACGAACAAGTCTTTGGCTTATCAGCCTATGACCCGCCCACAAGAATACCTAGTTGGACAAGCCAACCCTCAAGGAACCCAACAACCTCAAATTGCTATGATAATCAAGGGGACCGAAGGCCTGAGCTGAGCCTTGTCCTCTTAGAGGTCAACGATTCCGATCTTGGGCTTGGCCAAGCGGTGTCAGATCGGATGACTATTTGTCGGCTGCTGGGTGAGGCCTAAGCCGCCGTAGGAGCATTGCTCCGTTGTTGGGATGTTAGCACGATCCGATGTTCAAACACCTTCGTCTCTTGATCAATGACGAGTGTTTTGAAGACTAGCAGGTCTTAAAGGACATTGTTGGAACGTTGCTAGAGTCGCTTGATGAACCTTTAGACATGCTGGTCAATCTTAGCCTTTCGGTTCATTTATGGATATGAATCGTGTTGAGGTTCTAGATGGTCAACAGAGGTTTGGCTTAACGGTTGCAACCAAGGATTGACCGAGTAAAGTGTTTGACATAGGTTCTTACCCCTACAGTTGCTGGCAAAAGTCAAAACATAGGCGTTTTCGACGTTGTCGGTGAGTCCTCGGACTCCAGGTGTAATCCTGTGTTTGGTAGGTTCAACCATCTTCGGGTGGTTGATGGATGACTTTGTGTTGACCTATTGGCACTGCGCGTCAAACAACTTGGTTATTGCGGTCCGGACCCGCCACTGAGATGTGGTAATTCGTGTTGAGCTAAAGGTTCACGCGGTGATGCGCACAATGTTATGACAGACCGATGGGTAAGCCTAAGACGTAAGATACACTGAATTCTGGTTTAAGCTTCAAGAGACAGAGTCTGAGGGTGAACGTGCCTTTGGAAGAGAGAATCGGTCCCCTTGATTATCATAGCAATCTGAGGTTGTTGGGTTCCTTGAGGGTTGGCTTGTCCAACTAGGTATTCTTGTGGGCGGGTCAAAGGCTGATAAGCCAAAGACTTGTTCGTTTCCATACCTCCATCGGTGTTGTCACTTCACTAAGCGAGCCTTCTGTGTGGGCAAGCTGCCGGAGTGTGTTGGTGGATTTGACGTTGTAGGACGTCGTGGTTTGTTATGGGCTGTTAGGCCGATAACAAGGTCATGTCGCCAACAAAACCTTGCGGATAATCCGTAGACAAGGTTGTTGTGGCAATGACCCAAGTCCCCTGAGCTCCAGGGTTAGTTGGGAAAGGGAACCTAGTAAAGGAGGTGGTACCAAGAAGTGGTGTTCTTTTGGAACGGAGCCAACGTTGGCCTTATATACGTGATGGGGATTCAATTGGTCCTTCTGTCAGGAAATGAGCATATAAGCTCATGAGGAAGTGGCCTTTTGCAAACTCTTTTACGGTAAGATTCATACGTGGTTCTAAGTAAAAGTTTGACATTAGCTCGGTTTCCTCCTAGTGAGGAGAGACCTTCTAAACCCTACGGTGAATTGGATGCAATACAAGATCTGAGGTGCGGAAGGTTAAATCCCACTGGCCCCATGAAACTCCAGGAACTCCTTGGAATTGGAAGATTCATTCCAATTATGGGTGAGCAACCTGTGCTCCTGATAAGGAGGGACATTAGGGGTGCTCCCATAACGACCTTACCCTTTCTCCTTTGTGTTGAAAGCGGATGCTGCGTCAAAACTTGATTCAAGGGTTGTCATAAGTCCACGACTAGGCTCCGCAGACTTTGACCGCTTGAGCTTAAGATGGCCATGCTGGAATCTAGTGTTGGGGATGTTGTCGTATTAAGTTGAAAAAGGGGGCTGATTGGCCCATCTTTCTAGCCGGTCTACTTGTACTGTGAAAACTAATTCGCTTAGTCATGTGGTTTTATGTGAAAGCCTCGCTAACCATGGTGTCCTAGAGCAGAATTAGCGATGTCATCTAAGCCTAAACTACCTTCGGCTCAAAAATGGGACTTGAGACCCGATGTGGCTTCGTGCTACCAAGTGTTGGGTGCACTTGCAAGTTGCCTTGCGGTGCCGCGATAATTACTATATCGCGGGAGTTAACAGGAAGTGGTGTGGCCCCCTTGGGTTCCCCATGCCTGTGGGAAGTCCCAGAGTTTTAATGGAAGTGTGGCTTCGGCCCGGGGCTCCACTAAGGAGGAACCTAGGGAATTTTGTTATAGTACTCGGATATAGTTGGAGACGCACTTGCGTCCCAGGACCGGTGGGGAAGTTCCTTCTTATGTCTTCGACGTTGCCCCTCGTCTCGTAGTTATGTGCTTAGCAGTGGAACTACTTGGTTCCTGTGGGGTGGTTGTTCCTCGGGCATGGCCTAAGAGAAAATGACCCATCTGGTGTGCAGAGGTTGACCTGTAAAGGTCTTTGTCGCTCGTGCAAATTCTGCACAGGAGTAGGCACAGCCATCTAAGACTCAGCTTCTTAGGGCTGATGTCGCCGATGACGGATAGTGCAGTAAGTGTCGATTCGAATTGAAGGACTAAGGACATTGACATTGAAGAGACATGGGGAACCTATTACTGCATAACATCGAAATGTTGCCGCGCCACGAATCGAAGGACTCAGGATGTCGCAGCAGCGTGTTCGCTGTTCACTTGGTGTCATTATGATGTGAATGGAAGGACTTAGGACGTCACAACAAATTGAGCATCAGGGCACCAAGTGGCGATGTGTCGAGAAGAAAATGACACAAAAGGCCACCGACGCTGTGGTGCTCTTTAGATCAGTGACCCATTCAAGTAGAACGTGGAAAAACTCAAAAATATTTGAGCTTTGGGGAAATGCACAGGTTAACGGTTCAAGGCAGTTGCCTGTGTGTGTTGGTCAAAGACATTATCTATGGGTTGTTATACCTTCAAAGAAGGGAAACTGTTGGAGCATGATGAAATCTTCTTAGCTGAGCTAAGACTCATTGTTGTATCTTGTCGGGGACGGCAAGAGCTTTGGTGGGGGAGGTTTGTCATGCCCCTTTTGGCAAGCTGCTTGGTTACAAGTAGCTCCATGCCAGTTTGCCCTTTGGTTGGTGCCCGTTAAGACTTGTGTTGGGATTGCTTGTCAACCTCATACTTGATTGTCGCTTTGACCTAGCCCCTTAAGTTTCACGGTCCTTGAGACCCCCGAGGACGAAGGTCCGAGGGATGGGAATCAGTTGAAGGGCATGATGCAATGGTCTTGGCCGAGCTGGGTTGCGCCAGCTTGTGACTCGAGCGAGGGCTGGGTTAGCGGGTGTTATGGAGGACACCCGTCCGGGCCTAGTAAGGAACGGGTATGCCTTCGGGTATGCACACTGCCAGGGTGGCTTGGTAGTGACTACAATAGCACGAGCACATTGTGCTTAGTGCTGCCCTTAGGTTGCAAGTGCCAGTGTCACCACGGGCATGAAGCAACTATAGGATGTCAGGGCCGAGCTGAGTTGCGTCAGCTTGTGACTCAAGTGAGGGCCGTGTTTGCAGATGCTGTGGAGGGCATCTGTCCGGGCCTAATGAGGATCGGATGTGCCTTGAGCATGGACGCTGCTAGGGTGGCTTGGTAGCCACTCAAATTGTCTGAGCATGTTGTGCTCGGTGCTGACCCTTAGGTCAGTTAGCGGGTGCCGTGGAAGGCACCTGCCCGGGCCTGAAAGGGACTGGGCAAGCCTGTGAGCATGCATGGTCCCAGGATGGCTTGGTATAGACTCCAAGAGGTAGTGAGCACTTTGTGCTCAATGCCGCCCTTAGGTTGCGAGTGCTAGTGTGACCACTGGCACGAGGCAACTAAGGGTCATCCTGATTGTATGACTCCTGCCACGAAAGGTGCAAGGGGCATTGCACATCAGAGCTGTCTGACGGTTCGGCAAGTGTTGAGTCTTGGAACAGGGCAGAGACAGGGTGCGACGTGGTCCGCGTTAGCACACCTTACTGACTCGTACTAGTTGGGATCTTTGGCTGTTGGGCTGTTGGAGGCCCGACGGTGCCGAGAACGAGTGCGGCCGCTAAGGGACGCACATGTACTAGGGCTGTAGGGAGAGGGACGGAGTTGACTCAGTCTGAGCTGCAGCCTGGCATTCGATCGAGGCATTTGGGCCACGGGAATGTGAGCCAGTGAAGGAACTTGTCGTTGAGAGGTTTAAGTCCACTCTTGACTCTTGCTTGTGGCTAAGTGGATGGTTGTTCCATCTGCACTGAGTAATAGGCTGGTTGGGTCTTTTGACCCAACACCGGTGATGCCTAATTGGTCTTATGACCTAATCCGTAAGAGCCCCTTGGGGTCTCGCTTCCGCGCAAAAATTTCCGTATTAAGGTTGGGCATTACAATTGTGGTATCATTAGGTCATAAGACCAATTAGGCATCACCGGCGTTGGGTCAAAAGATCCAACCAGCCTATTACTCAGTGTAGATGGAACAACCATCCACTTAGCCACAAGCAAGAGTCAAGAGTGAACTTAAACCTCCCAAAGACAAGTTCCTTCACTGGCTCACATTCCCGTGGCCCAAATGTCTCGATCGAATGCCAGGCTGCAGCTCAGACTGAGTCAACTCCGTCCCTCTCCCTGCAGCCCGAGTACATGTGCGTCCCTTAGCGGCCGCACTCGTCCTCGGCACCGTCGGGCCTCCAACAGCCCAACAGCCAATGATCCCAACTAGTACGAGTCAGTAAGGTATGCTAACGCGGACCACGTCGCACCCTGTCTCCGCCCTGTCCCAGGACTCAACACTTGCCGAACCGTAAGACGGCTCTGATGTGCAATGCCCATTGCCCCTTTCGTGGCATGAGTCATACAATCAGGAAGACCCTTAGTTGCCTCGTGCCAGTGGTCACTCTAGCACTCACAACCTAAGGGAGGCATTGAGCACAAAGTGCTCACTACCTCTTGGAGTCAATACCAAGCCATCCTGGGAACATGCATGCTCACAGGCTTGCCCAGTCCCTTTCAGGCCCGGGCAGGTGCCTTCCACGGCACCCGCTAACTGACCTAAGGGTCAGCATCGGGCACAACATGCTCAGACTATTGGAGTCGCTACCAAGCCACCCTGGCAGCGTGCATGCTCAAGGCACGTCCGGTCCTCATTAGGCCCGGACAGATACCCTCCACAGCATCCGCAAACACGACCCTCACTCGAGTCACAAGCTGACGCAACTCAGCTCGGCCCTGACATCCTCTAGTTGCTTCGTGCCCGTGGTGACACTGGCACTTGCAACCTAAGGGTAGCACTAAGCACAATGTGCTCGTGCTATTGGAGAGAGACGGAGTTGACTTAGTCTGAGCTGCGGCCTGGCATTCGATCGAGGCATTTGGGCCACGGGAATGTGAGCCAGTGAAGGAACTTGTCGTTGGGAGGTTTAAGTCCACTCTTGACTCTTGCTTGTGGCTAAGTGGATGGTTGTTGCATCTGCACTGAGTAATAGGCTGGTTGGGTCTTTTGACCCAACGCCGGTGATGCCTAATTGGTCTTATGACCTAATCCGTAAGAGCCCCTTGGGGTCTCGCTTCCGCGTAAAAATTTCCGGATTAAGGTTGGGCATTACAATTGTGGTATCAGAGCACACTCTATAGTTTTCTTGATACTTCATGAGAGTGGCTCATTGATGTCTTCCCCTTGCCGCCTGGCCAAGGCGGGCTGTTGTTGTTGATTCCATTCGGACGGTTAGTTTGGGATGAAGGCTTTGATGAAACCTATTAGTTTGTCGTTGTGACTTAATTTCGTGGGTTGAGTTAACTCAAGTTAGGCTTAATCCAATACCCTTGCTGTAATGGTCTCATTGGGGAAGGGTTAGGACGAGGCGAAGCTATGAGTTTGCCCGACTTGTGATAGACTTAGCTAGAAAAGATCCTTCGAAGGAAGGTTTACTAATCCTTAGTCAAACACCGCAAATGGGTTCTTGAATGCCTTTAGCAAAGAGACCCTACTTTCGTAGGTTGACTTATTTGTCTAAGTCGGAAAAGATCTTTCTTCTGAAGGTTGGCTCATCCTGTTCAGTCCTTGATGGGATCGGGATAACTTGCTCGTACGTTGAAGTGTAATGCTAACTCTACGAGTGTGTTTGCCCAATGACAAGGTCAGGTGTGCGGGGTTAGATGTCAAGTTGGTTCGAACAAGTGTGGGTTTGAGACTTGTCACGTGTTCAGAAGAGAAGTTGTCCGTATGACCCTGCGAGTCGGGATGGTAGTCATTTGCAACATGCCGATCGTGTGTACTTTCACACCTAGGTACAACCCTTATGGGCTTACCTTGAGTTCTCCTTTCTTGCCTTCACTTGAAGCTGCAATGAAAGAAGTTTTCTCATGTTGCTGTAAATGAGCTTGTTGGAGCCGATCTGGATTAGGTGTTGGCTGCAAACCCAGTCTCGCAGAATGGCTTGTGGCCGTTTAGACCAAAGGCCTGAGCTGAGCCTTGTCCTCTTAGAGGTCAACGATTCAGATCTTGGGCTTGGCCAAGCGGTGTCAGATCGGATGACTATTTGTCGGCTGCTGGGTGAGGCCCAAGCTGCCGCAGGAGCATCGCTCCGTTGTTTGGATATTAGCACGATCCGATGTTCAAACACCTTCGTCTCTTGATCAGTGACGAGTGTTTTGAAGACTAGCAGGTCTTAAAGGACATTGTTGGAACGTTACTAGAGTCGCTTGATGAACCTTTAGACATGCTGGTCAATCTTAGCCTTTCGGTTCATTTATGGATATGAATCGTGTTGAGGTTCTAGATGGTCAACAGAGGTTTGGCTTAACGGTTACAACCAAGGATTGACCGAGCAAAGTGTTTGACATAGGTTCTTGCCCCTGCCGTTGCTGGCAAAAGTCAAAACATAGGCGTTTTTGACGTTGCCTGTGAGTCCTCGGACTCCAGGTGTAATCCTGTGTTCGGTAGGTTCAACCATCTTCGGGTGGTTGATGGATGACTTTGTGTTGACCTATTGGCTGTGCGCGTCAAACAACTTGGTTATTGCGGTCCAGACCCGCCATTGAGATGTGGTAATTCGTGTTGAGCTAAAGGTTCACGCGGTGATGCGCACAATGTTATGATAGACCGATGGGTTAGCCTAAGATGTAAGATACACTGAATTCTGGTTTAAGCTTCAAGAGACCGAGTCTGAGGGTGAACGTGCCTTTGGAAGAGAGAATTGGTCCCCTTGATTATCATAGCAATCTGAGGTTGTTGGGTTCCTTAAGGGTTGGCTTGTCCAACTAGGTATTCTTGTGGGCGGGTCAAAGGCTGATAAGCCAAGGACTTGTTCGTTTCCATACCTCGATCGGTGTTGCCACTTCACCAAGCGAGCCTTCAGTGTAGGCAAGCTGCCGGAGTGTGTTGGTTGATTTGACGTTCTAGAACGTCGTGGTTTGTTATGGGCTGCTAGGCCGATAACAAGGTCAAGTCGCCAACAAAACCTTGAGGATAATCGGTAGACAAGGTTGTTGTGGCAATGACCCAAGTCCCCTCAGCTCCAGGGTTAGTTGGGAAAGGGAACCTAGTAAAGGAGGTGGTACCAAGAAGTGGTGTTCTTTTGGAACGGAGCCAACGTTGGCCGTATATACGTGATGGGGATTCAATTAGTCCTTCTGTCAGGAAATGAGCATATAAGCTCATGAAGAAGTGGCCTTTTGCAAACTCTTTAACGGTAAGATGCATACGTGGTTCTAAGTAAAAATTGGACATTAGCTCGGTTTCCTCCTAGTGAGGAGGGACTTTCTAAACCCTACGGTGAATAGGATGCAATACAAGATCTGAGGTGCGGAAGGTTAAATCCCACTGGCCCCATGAAACTTCAAGAACTCCTTGGAATTGGAAGATTCGTTCCAATTATGGGTGAGCAACCTGTGCACCTGATAAGGAGGCACATTAGGGGTGCTCCCATAACAACCTTGCCCTTTCTCCTTTGTGTTAAAAGCGGATGCTGTGTCAAAACTTGATTCAAGGGTTGTCATAAGTCCACGACTAGGCTCCGCAGACTTTGACCGCTTGAGCTTAAGATGGCCTTGCCGGAATCTAGTGTTGGGGGTGTTGTTGCCGTATTAAGTTGAAAAGGGGGCTGATTGGCCCATCTTTCTAGCCGGTCTACTTGTACTGTGAAAACTAATTCGCTTAGTCATGTGGTTTTATGTGAAAGCCTCGCTAACCATGGTGTCCTAGAGCAGAATTAGCGATGTGATCTAAGCCTAAACTACCTTTGGCTCAAAAATGGGACTTGAGACCCGATGTGGCTTCGTGCTACCAAGTGTTGGGTGCACTTGCACGTTGCCTTGCGGTGCCGCGATAATTACTATATCGCGGAGTTAACAGGAAGTGGTGCGCCCCCCTTGGGTTCCCCATGCCTGTGGGAAGCCCCAGAGTTTTAATGGAACTGTGGCTTCGGCCCGGGGCTCCACTAAGGTGGAACCTAGGGAATTTTGTTATAGTACTCGGATATAGTTGGAGTCACACTTGCGTTCCAGGACTGGTGGGGAAGTTCCTTCTTATGTGTTCGACTTTGCCCCTCGTCTCGTAGTTATGTGCTTAGTAGTGGAACTACTTTGTTCCTTTGGGGTGGTTGTTCCTCGGGCATGGCCTAAGAGAAAATGACCCATCTAGCGTGCAGACGTTGACCTGTAAAGGTCTTTGTCGCTCGTGCAAATTCTACACAGGAGTAGGCACAGCCAGCTAAGACTCAGCTTCCTAGGGCTGATGTCGCCGATGACGGATAGTGCAGTAAGTGTTGATGCGAATTGAAGGACTAAGGACATTGACATTGAAGAGACATGGGGAACCTATTGCTGCATAACATCGGAATGTTGCCTCGCCACGAATGGAAGGACTCAGGATGTCGCAGCAGCGTGTTCGCTGTTCACTTGGTGTCGTTGTGATGTGAATGGTTGGACTTAGGACGTCACAACAAATTGAGCATCAGGGCACTAAGTGGTGATGTGTCGAGAAGAAAATGACACAAAAGGCCACCGACGCTGTGGTGCTCTTTAGATCAGTGACCCATTCAAGTAGAACGTGGAAAAACTCAAAAATATTTGAGCTTTGGGGAAACGCACAGGTTAACGGTTCAAGGCAGTTGCCAGTGTGTGTTGGTCAAAGACATTATCTATGGGTTGTTATACCTTCAAAGAAGGGAAACTGTTGGAGCATGATGAAATCTTCTTAGCTGAGCTAAGACTCATTGTTGTATCTTGCCGGGGACGGCAAGAGCTTCGGTGGGGGAGGTTTGTCATGCCCCTTTTGGCAAGCTGCTTGGTTATAAGTAGCTCCATGCCAGTTTGCCCTTTGGTTGGTGCCCGTTAAGACTTGTGTTGGGATTGCTTGTCAACCTCATACTTGATTGTCGCTTTGACCTAGCCCCTCAAGTTCCACGGTCCTTGAGACCCCTGAGGACGAAGGTCCGATGGATGGGCATCAGTTGAAGGGCATGATGCGTTGGTCTTGGCCGAGCTGGGTTGCGCCAGCTTGTGACTCGAGCGAGGGCTGGGTTAGCGGGTGTTATGGAGGACACCCGTCCGGGCCTAGTAAGGAACGGGTATGCCTTCGGGTATGCACACTGCCAGGGTGGCTTGGTAGTGACTCCAATAGCACGAGCACACTGTGCTTAGTGCTGCCCTTAGGTTGCAAGTGCCAGTGTCACCACGGGCACGAAGCAACTATAGGATGTCAAGGCCGAGCTGAGTTGCGTCAGCTTGTGACTCAAGTGAGGGCCGTGTTTGCGGATGCTGTGGAGGAAATCTGTCCGGGCCTAATGAGGACCGGATGTGCCTTGAGCATGGACGCTGCTAGGGTGGCTTGGTAGCGACTCAAATTGTCTGAGCATGTTTGCTCAGTGCTGACCCTTAGGTCAGTTAGCGGGTGCCGTGGAAGGCACCTGCCCGGGCCTGAAAGGGACTGGGCAAGCCTGTGAGCATGCATGGTCCCAGGATGCTTGGTATCGACTCCAAGAGGTAGTGAGCACTTTGTGCTCAATGCCACCCTTAGGTTGCGAGTGCTAGTGTGACCACTGGCACGAGGCAACTAAGGGTCATCCTGATTGTATGACTCCTGCCACGAAAGGTGCAAGGGGCATTGCACATCAGAGCCGTCTGACGGTTCGGCAAGTGTTGAGTCCTGGAACAGGGCAGAGACAGGGTGCGACGTGGTCCGCGTTAGCACACCTTACTGACTCGTACTAGTTGGGATCTTTGGCTGGTGGGCTGTTGGAGGCCCGACGGTGCCGAGAACGAGTGCGGCCGCTAAGGGACGCACATGTACTAGGGCTGTAGGGAGAGGGACGGAGTTGACTCAGTCTGAGCTGCGGCCTGGCATTCGTTCGAGGCATTTGGGCCACGGGAATGTGAGCCAGTGAAGGAACTTGTCGTTGAGAGATTTAAGTCCACTCTTGACTCTTGCTTGTGGCTAAGTGAATGGTTATTCCATCTGCACTGAGTAATAGGCAGGTTGGGTCTTTTGACCCAACCGGTGATGCCTAATTGGTCTTATGACCTAATCCGTAAGAGCCCCTTGGGGTCTCGCTTCCGCGCAAAAATTTCCCGATTAAGGTTGGGCAATACAATTGTGGTATCAGAGCACACTCTATAGTTTTCTTGATACTTCATGAGAGTGGCTCGTTGATGTCTTCCCCTTGCCGCCTGGCCAAGGTGGGCTGTTGTTGTTGATTCCATTCGGACGGTTAGTTTGGGATGAAGGCTTTGATGAAACCTATTAGTTTGCCATTGTGACTTAATTTCGTGGGTTGAGTTAACTCAAGTTAGGCTTAATCCAATACCCTTGCTGTAATGGTCTCATTGGGGAAGGGTTAGGACGAGGCTAAGCTATGAGTTAGCCTAACTTGTGATAGACTTAGTTAGAAAAGATCCTTCGAAGGAAGGTTTACTAATCCTTAGTCAAAGACCGCAAATGGGTTCTAGAATGCCTTTAGCAAAGAGACCCTACTTTCGTAGGTTGACTTATTTGTTTAAGTCGGAAAAGATCCTTCTTCTGAAGGTTGGCTCATCCTATTCAGTCCTTGATGGGATCGGGATAACTTGCTCATACGTTGAAGTGTAATGCAAACTCTACGAGAGTGTTTGCCCAATGACAAGGTCAGGTGTGCGGGGTTAGATGTCAAGTTGGTTCGAACAAGCGTGGGTTTGAGACTTGTCGCGTGTTCGGAAGAGAAGTTGTCCGTATGACCCTGCGAGTCGGGATGGTAGTCCTTGCAACATGCCGATCGTGTGTACTTTCACACCTAGGTACAACCCTTATGGGCTTACCTTGAGTTCTCCTTTCTTGCCTTCACTTGAAGCTGCAATGAAAGAAGTTTGATCTCATGTTGCTGTAAATGAGCTTGTTGGAGCCGACCGGATTAGGTGCTGGCTGCAAACCCAGTCTCGCAGAATGGCTTGTGGCCGTTTAGACCGAAGGCCTGAGCTGAGCCTTGTCCTCTTAGAGGTCAACGATTCAGATCTTGGGCTTGGCCAAGCGGTGTCAGATCGGATGACTATTTGTCGGCTGGGTGAGGCCCAAGCTACCGCAGGAGCATCACTCCGTTGTTTGGATATTAGCACGATCCGATGTTCAAACACCTTCGTCTCTTGATCAGTGACGAGTGTTTTGAAGACTAGCAGTCTTAAGGACATTGTTGGAACGTTGCTAGAGTCGCTTGATGAACCTTTAGACATGCTGGTCAATCTTAGCCTTTCGGTTCATTTATGGATATGAATCGTGTTGAGGTTCTAGATGGTCAACAGAGGTTTGGCTTAACGGTTACAACCAAGGATTGACCGAGCAAAGTGTTTGACATAGGTTCTTGCCCCTACCGTTGCTGGCAAAAGTCAAAACATAGGCGTTTTCGACGTTGCCTGTGAGTCCTCGGACTCTAGGCGTAATCCGGTGTTCGGTAGGTTCAACCATCTTCGGGTGGTTGATGGATGACTTTGTGTTGACACTATTGGCAGTGCGCGTCAAACAACTTGGTTATTGTGGTCCGGACCCGCCATTGAGATGTGGTAATTCGTGTTGAGCTAAAGGTTCACGCGGTGATGAGCACAATGTTATGACCAGACCGATGGGTTAGCCTAAGATGTAAGATACACTGAATTCTGGTTTAAGCTTCAAGAGACCGAGTCTGAGGGTGATCGTGCCTTTGGAAGAGAGAATCGGTCCCCTTGATTATCATAGCAATCTGAGGTTGTTGGGTTCCTTGAGGGTTGACTTGTCCAACTAGGTATTCTTGTGGGCGGGTAAAAGGCTGATAAGCCAAAGACTTGTTCGTTTCCATACCTCGATCGGTGTTGCCCACTTCACCAAGCGCCTTCTGTGTAGGCAAGCTGCCGGAGTGTGTTGGTTGATTTGATGTTCTAGAACGTCGTGTTTGTTATGGCTGCTCTAGGCCGATAACAAGGTCAAGTCGCCAACAAAACCTTGCGGATAATCCGTAGACAAGTTTGTGGCAATGACCCAAGTCCCCTCAGCTCCAGGGTTAGTTGGGAAAGGGAACCTAGTAAAGGAGGTGGTACCAAGAAGTGGGTGTTCTTTTGGAACGGAGCCAACGTTGGCCGTATATATGTGATGGGGATTCAATTAGTCCTTCTGTCAGGAAATGAGCATATAAGCTCATGAAGAAGTGGCCTTTTGCAAACTCTGTTACGGTAAGATGCATACGTGGTTCTAAGTAAAAATTGGACATTAGCTCGGTTTCCTCCTAGTGAGGAGAGACCTTCTAAACCTACGGTGAATAGGATGCAATACAAGATCTGAGGTGCGGAAGGTTTAAATCCCACTGGCCCCTGAAACTTCAGGAACTCCTTGGAATTGGAAGATTCGTTCCAATTATGGGCGAGCAACCTGTGCTCCTGATAAGGAGGCACATTAGGGGTGCTCTCATAACAACCTTGCCCTTTCTCCTTTGTGTTGAAAGCGGATGCTGTGTCAAAACTTGATTCAAGGGTTGTCATAAGTCCACGACTAGGCTCCGTAGACTTTGACCGCTTGAGCTTAAGATGGCCTTGCCGGAATCTAGTGTTGAGGATGTTGTTGCCGTATTAAGTTGAAAAGGGGGCTGATTGGCCCATCTTCTAGCCGGTCTACTTGTACTGTGAAAACTAATTCGCTTAGTCATGTGGTTTTATGTGAAAGCCTCGCTAACCATGGTGTCCTAGAGCAGAATTAGCGATGTGATCTAAGCCTAAACTACCTTCGGCTCAAAAATGGGACTTGAGACCCGATGTGGCTTCGTGCTACCAAGTGTTGGGTGCACTTGCAGTTGCCTTGCGGTGCCGCGATTATTACTATATCGCGGAGTTAACAGGAAGTGGTGCGGCCCCCCTTGGGTGCCCCATGCCTGTGGGAAGTCCCAGAATTTTAATGGAAGTGTGGCTTCGCCCGAGGCTCCACTAAGGTGGAATCTAGGGAATTTTGTTATAGTACTTGGATATAGTTGAAGACGCACTTGCGTCCCAGGACCGGTGGGGAAGTTCCTTCTTATGGCTTCGACGTTGCCCCTCGTCTCATAGTTAGGTGCTTAGCACTGAAACTACTTGGTTCCTTTGGGTGGTTGTTCCTCGGCATGGCCAAAAGAAAACGACCCATCTGGCGTGCAGACGTTGACCTGTAAAGGTCTTTGTCGCTCGTGCAAATTCTGCACAGGAGTAGGCACAGCCAGCTAAGACTCAGCTTCCTAGGGCTGATGTCGCCGATGAGGATAGTGCAGTAAGTGTCGATGCGAATTGAAGGACTAAGAACATTGACATTGAAGAGACATGGGGTACCTATTACTGCATAACATCGGAATGTTGCCCGCGCAACGAATGGAAGGACTCAGGATGTCGCAGCAGCGTGTTCGCTGTTCACTGGTGTCGTTGTGATGTGAATGGAAGGACTCAGGACGTCACAACAAATTGAGCATTAGGGCACCAAGTGGCGATGTGTCACGAAGAAAATGACACAAAGGCCACCGACGCTGTGGTGCTCTTTAGATCAGTGACCCATTCGTAAGAACGTGGAAGAACTCAAATATTTGAGCTTTGAGGAAACGCACAGGTTAACGGTTCAAGGCAGTTGCCTGTGTGTGTTGGTCAAAGACATTGTCTATGGGTTGGTATACCTTCAAAGAAGGAAAACTATTGGAGCATGATGAAATCTGTTAGCTGAGCTAAGACTCATTGTTGTATCTTGCGGGGACGGCAAGAGCTTCGGTGGGGAGGTTTGTCATGCCCCTATTCGCGAGCTGCTTGGTTACAAGTAGCTCCTTGCCAGTTTGCCCTTTGGTTGGTGCCCGTTAAGACTTGTGTTGGATTGCTTGTCACCCTACTTGATTGTCGCTATGAGACCTAGCCCCTTAAGTTCCACGGTCCTTGAGACCCCGAGGACGAAGGTCCGAGGATGGGCATCAGTTGAAGGGCATGATGCGTGGTCTTGGCCGAGCTGGGTTGCGCCAGCTTGTGACTCGAGCGAGGGCTGGGTTGCGGGGTGTTGTGGAGGACACCGTCCGGCCAAGTAAGGACCGGTATGCCTTCGGGTATGCACACTGCCAGGGTGGCTTGGTAGTGACTCCAATAGCACGTTGTGCTTAGTGCTGCCCTTAGGTTGCAAGTGCCAGTGTCACCATGGGCACGAAGCAACTAGAGGATGTCAGGGCCGAGCTGAGTTGCATCAGCTTGTGACTCAAGTGAGGGCCGTGTTTGCGGATGCTGTGAAGGGCATCTGTCCGGGCCTAATAAGGACCGGATGTGCCTTGAGCATGCACGCTGCTAGGGTGGCTTGGTAGCGACTCAATTGTCTGAGCATGTTGTGCTCGGTGCTGACCATTAGGTCAGTTAGCGGGTGCCGTGGAAGGCACCTGCCCGGGCCTGAAAGGGACTGGGCAAGCCTGTGAGCATGCATGGTCCCAGGATGGCTTGGTATCGACTCCAAGAGGTAGTGAGCACTATGTGCTCAATGCCGCCCTTAGGTTGCGAGTGCTAGTGTGACCACTGGCACGAGGCAACTAAAGGTCATCCTGATTGTATGACTCCTGCCACGAAAGGTGCAAGGGGCATTGCACATCAGAGTCGTCTGATGGTTCAGCAAGTGTTGAGTCCTGGAACAGGGCGGAGACAGGGTGCGACATGGTCCGTGTTCGCACACCTTACTGACTCGTACTAGTTGGGATCTTTGGCTGTTGGGCTGTTGGAGGCCCGACGGTGCCGAGGACGAGTGCGGCCGCTAAGGGACGCACATGTACTCGGGCTGCAGGGTGAGGGACGGAGTTGACTCAGTCTGAGCTGCGGCCTGGCATTCGATCGAGGCATTTGGGCCACGGGAATGTGAGCCAGTGAAGGAACTTGTCATTAGGAGGTTTAAGTCCACTCTTGACTCTTTTTTTTTTGCCTTCGGGTATGCACACTGCCAGGGTGGCTTGGTAGTGACTCCAATAGCACGAGCACATTGTGCTTAGTGCTGCCCTTAGGTTGCAAGTGCCAGTGTCACCACGGGCACGAAGCAACTAGAGGATGTCAGGGCCGAGCTGAGTTGCGTCAGCTTGTTACTCAAGTGAGGGCCGTGTTTGTGGATGTTGTGGAGGGCATCTGTCCGGGCCTAATGAGGACCGGATGTGCCTTGAGCATGCACGCTGCTAGGGTGGCTTGGTAGCGACTCCAATAGTCTGAGCATGTTGTGCTCGGTGCTGACCCTTAGCTCAGTTAGCGGGTGCCGTGAAAGACACCTGCCCGGGCCTGAAAGGGACTGGGCAAGCCTGTGAGCATGCATGTTCCCAGGATGGCTTGGTATCGACTCCAAGAGGTAGTGAGCACTTTGTGCTCAATGCCGCCCTTAGGTTGCGAGTGCTAGTGTGACCACTGGCACGAGGCAACTAAGGGTCATCCTGATTGTATGACTCATGCCACGAAAGGTGAAGGGGCATTGCACATCAGAGTCGTCTGACGGTTCGGCAAGTGTTGAGTCCTGGAACAGGGCGGAGACAGGGTGCGACGTGGTCCGTGTTAGCACACCTTACTGACTCGTACTAGGTGGGATCTTTGGCTGTTGGGCTGTTGGAGGCCGACGGTGCCGAGGACGAGTGCGGCCGCTAAGGGACGCACATGTACTCGGGCTGCAGGGAGAGGGACGAAGTTGACTCAGTCTGAGCTGCGGCCTGGCATTCGATCGAGGCATTTGGGCCACGGGAATGTGAGCCAGTGAAGGAACTTGTCGTTGGGAGGTTTAAGTCCACTCTTGACTCTTTTTTTTTTGCCTTCGGGTATGCACACTGCTAGGGTGGCTTGGTAGTGACTCCAATAGCACGAGCACATTGTGCTTAGTGCTGCCCTTAGGTTGCAAGTGCTAGTGTCACCACGGGCACGAAGCAACTAGAGGATGTCAGGGCCGAGCTGAGTTGCGTCAGCTTGTGACTCAAGTGAGGGCCGTGTTTGTGGATGTTGTGGAGGGCATCTGTCCGGGCCTAATGAGGACTGGATGTGCCTTGAGCACGCACGCTGCTAGGGTGGCTTGGTAGCGACTCCAATAGTCTGAGCATGTTGTGCTCGGTGCTGACCCTTAGGTCAGTTAGCGGGTGCCGTGGAAGGCACCTGCCCGGGCCTGAAAGGGACTGGGCAAGCCTGTGAGCATGCATGTTCCCAGGATGGCTTGGTATCGACTCCAAGAGGTAGTGAGCACTTTGTGCTCAATGCCGCCCTTAGGTTGCGAGTGCTAGTGTGACCACTGGCACGAGGCAACTAAGGGTCATCCTGATTGTATGACTCATGCCACGAAAGGTGCAAGGGGCATTGCACATCAGAGTCGTTGACGGTTCGGCAAGTGTTGAGTCCTGGAACAGGGCGGAGACAGGGTGCGACGTGGTCCGTGTTAGCACACCTTACTGACTCGTACTAGTTGGGATCTTTGGCTGTTGGGCTGTTGGAGGCCCGACGGTGCCGAGGACGAGTGCGGCCGCTAAGGGACGCACATGTACTCGGGCTGCAGGGAGAGGGACGGAGTTGACTCAGTCTGAGCTGCGGCCTGGCATTCGATCGAGGCATTTGGGCCACGGGAATGTGAGCCAGTGAAGGAACTTGTCGTTGGGAGGTTCAAGTCCACTCTTGACTCTCTTTTTTTTTGCCTTCGGGTATGCACACTGCCAGGGTGGCTTGGTAGTGACTCCAATAGCACGAGCACATTGTGCTTAGTGCTGCCCTTAGGTTGCAAGTGCCAGTGTCACCACGGGCACGAAGCAACTAGAGGATGTCAGGGCCGAGCTGAGTTGCGTCAGCTTGTGACTCAAGTGAGGGCCGTGTTTGCGGATGCTGTGGAGGGCATCTTTCCGGGCCTAATGAGGACCGGATGTGCCTTGAGCATGCACGCTGCTAGGGTGGCTTGGTAGCGACTCCAATAGTCTGAGCATGTTGTGCTCGATGCTGACCCTTAGGTCAGTTAGCGGGTGCCGTGGAAGGCACCTGCCCGGGCCTGAAAGGGACTAGGCAAGCCTGTGAGCATGCATGTTCCCAGGATGGCTTGGTATCGACTCCAAGAGGTAGTGAGCACTTTGTGCTCAATGCCGCCCTTAGGTTGCGAGTGCTAGTGTGACCACTGGCACGAGGCAACTAAGGGTCATCCTGATTGTATGACTCATGCCACGAAAGGTGAAAGGGGCATTGCACATCAGAGTCGTCTGACGGTTCGGCAAGTGTTGAGTCCTGGAACAGGGCGGAGACAGGGTGCGACGTGGTCCGTGTTAGCACACCTTACTGACTCGTACTAGGTGGGATCTTTGGCTGTTGGGCTGTTGGAGGCCCGACGGTGCCGAGGACGAGTGCGGCCGCTAAGGGACGCACATGTACTCGGGCTGCAGGGAGAGGGACGAAGTTGACTCAGTCTGAGCTGCGGCCTGGCATTCGATCGAGGCATTTGGGCCACGGGAATGTGAGCCAGTGAAGGAACTTGTCGTTGGGAGGTTTAAGTCCACTCTTGACTCTTTTTTTTTTGGCCTTCGGGTATGCACACTGCTAGGGTGGCTTGGTAGTGACTCCAATAGCACGAGCACATTGTGCTTAGTGCTGCCCTTAGGTTGCAAGTGCTAGTGTCACCACGGGCACGAAGCAACTAGAGGATGTCAGGGCCGAGCTGAGTTGCGTCAGCTTGTTACTCAAGTGAGGGCCGTGTTTGCGGATGCTGTGGAGGGCATCTGTCCGGCCTAATGAGGACCGGATGTGCCTTGAGCATGCACACTGCTAGGGTGGCTTGGTAGCGACTCCAATAGTCTGAGCATGTTGTGCTCGGTGCTGACCCTTAGCTCAGTTAGCGGGTGCCGTGAAAGACACCTGCCCGGGCCTGAAAGGGACTGGGCAAGCCTGTGAGCATGCATGTTCCCAGGATGGCTTGGTATCGACTCCAAGAGGTAGTGAGCACTTTGTGCTCAATGCCGCCCTTAGGTTGCGAGTGCTAGTGTGACCACTGGCACGAGGCAACTAAGGGTCACCTGATTGTATGACTCATGCCACGAAAGGTGAAAGGGGCATTGCACATCAGAGTCGTCTGACGGTTCGGCAAGTGTTGAGTCCTGGAACAGGGCGGAGACAGGGTGCGACGTGGTCCGTGTTAGCACACCTTACTGACTCGTACTAGGTGGGATCTTTGGCTGTTGGGCTGTTGGAGGCCCGACGGTGCCGAGGACGAGTGCGGCCGCTAAGGGACGCACATGTACTCGGGCTGCAGGGAGAGGGACGAAGTTGACTCAGTCTGAGCTGCGGCCTGGCATTCGATCGAGGCATTTGGGCCACTGGAATGTGAGCCAGTGAAGGAACTTGTCGTTGGGAGGTTTAAGTCCACTCTTGACTCTTTTTTTTTTGGCCTTCGGGTATGCACACTGCTAGGGTGGCTTGGTAGTGACTCCAATAGCACGAGCACATTGTGCTTAGTGCTGCCCTTAGGTTGCAAGTGCTAGTGTCACCACGGGCACGAAGCAACTAGAGGATGTCAGGGCCGAGCTGAGTTGCGTCAGCTTGTGACTCAAGTGAGGGTCGTGTTTGTGGATGTTGTGGAGGGCATCTGTCCGGGCCTAATGAGGACTGGATGTGCCTTGAGCACGCACGCTGCTAGGGTGGCTTGGTAGCGACTCCAATAGTCTGAGCATGTTGTGCTCGGTGCTGACCCTTAGGTCAGTTAGCGGGTGCCGTGCAAGGCACCTGCCCGGGCCTGAAAGGGACTGGGCAAGCCTGTGAGCATGCATGTTCCCAGGATGGCTTGGTATCGACTCCAAGAGGTAGTGAGCACTTTGTGCTCAATGCCGCCTTAGGTTGCGAGTGCTAGTGTGACCACTGGCACGAGGCAAGTATGGGTCATCTTGATTGTATGACTCATGCCACGAAAGGTGCAAGGGGCATTGCACATCAGAGCCGTTAGACGGTTCGGCAAGTGTTGAGTCCTGGAACAGGGCGGAGACAGGGTGCGACGTGGTCCGCGTTAGCACACCTTACTGACTCGTACTAGTTGGGATCTTTGGCTGTTGGGCTGTTGGAGGCCTGACGGTGCCGAGGACGAGTGCGGCCGCTAAGGGACGCACATGTACTCGGGCTGCAGGGAGAGGGACGGAGTTGACTCAGTCTGAGCTGCGGCCTGGCATTCGATCGAGGCATTTGGGCCACGGGAATGTGAGCCAGTGAAGGAACTTGTCGTTGGGAGGTTCAAGTCCACTCTTGACTCTTTTTTTTTTGCCTTCGGGTATGCACACTGCCAGGGTGGCTTGGTAGTGACTCCAATAGCACGAGCACATTGTGCTTAGTGCTGCCCTTAGGTTACAAGTGCCAGTGTCACCAGGGGCACGAAGCAACTAGAGGATGTTAGGGCCAAGCTGAGTTGCGTCAGCTTGTGACTCAAGTGAGGGCCGTGTTTGCGGATGCTGTGGAGGGCATCTTTCCGGGCCTAATGAGGACCGGATGTGCCTTGAGCATGCACGCTGCTAGGGTGGCTTGGTAGCGACTCCAATAGTCTGAGCATGTTGTGCTCGATGCTGACCCTTAGGTCAGTTAGCGGGTGCCGTGGAAGGCACCTGCCCGGGCCTGAAAGGGACTAGGCAAGCCTGTGAGCATGCATGTTCCCAGGATGGCTTGGTATCGACTCCAAGAGGTAGTGAGCACTTTGTGCTCAATGCCGTCCTTAGGTTGCGAGTGGTAGTGTGACCACTGGCACGAGGCAACTAAGGGTCATCCTGATTGTATGACTCATGCCACGAAAGGTGAAAGGGGCATTGCACATCAGAGTCGTCTGACGGTTCGGCAAGTGTTGAGTCCTGGAACAGGGCGGAGACAGGGTGCGACGTGGTCCGTGTTAGCACACCTTACTGACTCGTACTAGGTGGGATCTTTGGCTGTTGGGCTGTTGGAGGCCCGACGGTGCCGAGGACGAGTGCGGCCGCTAGGGACGCACATGTACTCGGGCTGCAGGGAGAGGGACGAAGTTGACTCAGTCTGAGCTGCGGCCTGGCATTCGATCGAGGCATTTGGGCCACGGGAATGTGAGCCAGTGAAGGAACTTGTCGTTGGGAGGTTTAAGTCCACTCTTGACTCTTTTTTTTTTGCCTTCGGGTATGCACACTGCTAGGGTGGCTTGGTAGTGACTCCAATAGCACGAGCACATTGTGCTTAGTGCTGCCCTTAGGTTGCAAGTGCTAGTGTCACCACGGGCACGAAGCAACTAGAGGATGTCAGGGCCGAGCTGAGTTGCGTCAGCTTGTGACTCAAGTGAGGGCCGTGTTTGCGGATGCTGTGGAGGGCATCTTTCCGGGCCTAATGAGGACCGGATGTGCCTTGAGCATGCACGCTGCTAGGGTGGCTTGGTAGCGACTCCAATAGTCTGAGCATGTTGTGCTCGATGCTGACCCTTAGGTCAGTTAGCGGGTGCCGTGGAAGGCACCTTCCCGGGCCTGAAAGGGACTAGGCAAGCCTGTGAGCATGCATGTTCCCAGGATGGCTTGGTATCGACTCCAAGAGGTAGTGAGCACTTTGTGCTCAATGCCGCCCTTAGGTTGCGAGTGCTAGTGTGACCACTGGCACGAGGCAACTAAGGGTCATCCTGATTGTATGACTCATGCCACGAAAGGTGAAAGGGGCATTGCACATCAGAGTCGTCTGACGGTTCGGCAAGTGTTGAGTCCTGGAACAGGGCGGAGACAGGGTGCGACGTGGTCCGTGTTAGCACACCTTACTGACTCGTACTAGGTGGGATCTTTGGCTGTTGGGCTGTTGGAGGCCCGACGGTGCCGTGGACGAGTGCGGCCGCTAAGGGACGCACATGTACTCGGGCTGCAGGGAGAGGGACGAAGTTGACTCAGTCTGAGCTGCGGCCTGGCATTCGATCGAGGCATTTGGGCCACGGAATGTGAGCCAGTGAAGGAACTTGTCGTTGGGAGGTTTAAGTCCACTCTTGACTCTTTTTTTTTTGGCCTTCGGGTATGCACACTGCTAGGGTGGCTTGGTAGTGACTCCAATAGCACGAGCACATTGTGCTTAGTGCTGCCCTTAGGTTGCAAGTGCTAGTGTCACCACGGGCACGAAGCAACTAGAGGATGTCAGGGCCGAGCTGAGTTGCGTCAGCTTGTGACTCAAGTGAGGGCCGTGTTTGTGGATGTTGTGGAGGGCATCTGTCCGGGCCTAATGAGGACTGGATGTGCCTTGAGCACGCACGCTGCTAGGGTGGCTTGGTAGCGACTCCAATAGTCTGAGCATGTTGTGCTCGGTGCTGACCCTTAGGTCAGTTAGCGGGTGCCGTGCAAGGCACCTGCCCGGGCCTGAAAGGGACTGGGCAAGCCTGTGAGCATGCATGTTCCCAGGATGGCTTGGTATCGACTCCAAGAGGTAGTGAGCACTTTGTGCTCAATGCCGCCCTTAGGTTGCGAGTGCTAGTGTGACCACTGGCACGAGGCAAGTATGGTCATCTTGATTGTATGACTCATGCCACGAAAGGTGCAAGGGGCATTGCACATCAGAGCCGTTAGACGGTTCGGCAAGTGTTGAGTCCTGGAACAGGGCGGAGACAGGGTGCGACGTGGTCCGCGTTAGCACACCTTACTGACTCGTACTAGTTGGGATCTTTGGCTGTTGGGCTGTTGGAGGCCTGACGGTGCCGAGGACGAGTGCGGCCGCTAAGGGACGCACATGTACTCGGGCTGCAGGGAGAGGGACGGAGTTGACTCAGTCTGAGCTGCGGCCTGGCATTCGATCGAGGCATCCCAACGACAAGTTCCTTCACTGGCTCACATTCCCGTGGCCTAAATGCCTCGATCGAATGCCAGGCCGCAGCTCAGACTGAGTCAACTCCGTCCCTCTCCCTGCAGCCCGAGTACATGTGTGTCCCTTAGCGGCCGTACTCGTCCTCGGCACCGTCGGGCCTCCAACAGCCCAACAGCCAAATATCCCAACTAGTACGAGTCAGTAAGGTGTGCTAACACGGACCACGTCGCACCCTGTCTCCGCCCTGTTCCAGGACTCAACACTTGCCGAACCGTAAGACGGGTCTGATGTGCAATGCCCCTTGCACCTTTCGTGCCAGGAGTCATACATTCCGGATGACCCTTAGTTGCCTCGTGCCAGTGGTCACACTAGCACTCGCAACCTAAGGGTGGCATTGACCACAAAGTGGTCACTACCTCTTGGAGTCGATACCAAGCCATCATGGGAACATGCATGCTCACAGGCTTGCCCGGTCACTTTCAGGCCCGGGCAGGTGCCTTCCACGGCACCCGCTAACTGACTTAAGGGTCAGCACTGAGCACAAGATGCTCAGAATATTGGAGTCGCTACCAAGCCACCCTAGCAGCGTGCATGGTCAAGGCACATCCGGTCCTCATTAGGCCCGGACAGATGCCCTCCACAGCATCCGCAAACACGGCCCTCACTTGAGTCACAAGCTGACGCAACTCAGCTCGGCCCTGACATCCTCTAGTTGCTTCGTGCCCGTGGTGACACTGGCACTTGCAACCTAAGGGCAGCACTAAGCACAATGTGCTCGTGCTATTGGAGTCACTACCCAGCCACCCTGACAGTGTGCATACCCGAAGGCATACCCGGTCCTTACTAGGCCCGGACGGGTGTCCTTCACAACACCCGCTAACCTAGCCCTCGCTCGAGTCACAAGCTGGCACAACCCAGCTGATAAGTGAGAAATACATAGACATTTAAGGGTTTAATTTACCCTATACTTACTCACTTTCAGGATAATATTTCTCACTTATGGTATGTTTTTCCTAAGATTTATGTCTTGATATGGACTGATATATTTTATGTATCAAATACAGGAAAAAGTGTTGGAATCAAATAGTTTATCTCACAAGCTTTCCAACGCAACAAACGGCGAGTAAAACGGACTTATAACGAAGAATCTAGAGCCGGTCAAAGTTCGTACAAAGAAATAAGTCACGCGACTGAGTGTGACCGCGTGAAGACAGGCGGACGTTAGTGCGGACAACCCAAGTGTGTCCGCTTGAGTCCAGGCGGACGGTTGGGCGGACGACACAAGTGACCGGGCGGACAGAGGACAGAGAGGTCCGCATGAGTTGAGGCGGACACGGAGGCGGACAGCAGTGGCGTCCGCGTAAGCCCGAGCGGACACAGGGGCGGACAAGACTGAAATCGACGCGAACAGTTTTTCTTCTTCGTTCTTCGCGGCGCTTTCTTCTTCCTTCTTAACGGCGCCTACAGACAACAAGATAAGGTCGGCATCCCGACAGTCTTCACGCGTTCTGCCACCCCAATCCACTCCTCAACTTGGTCACGCGTGATCCAGCCTGTTTCTTCCTTCTCCTTCCTTCTTCTTCTCCTTTCTTCTATAAAACTCACGAGCCTTCTGCTCAAATTAATCCATTCCATCCAGTAAATAATCCATCACTCACATCTACGATCCATTCCATCTTCTTATCCCCCGTTTCTCCATTTTATTTTCTTTCTTCATCAGTCTTATGCTGTTGGTTCCGTATATTTTATTTCTTATGTTTTACTGTATAATTATGTGTGATTAATAAATCTAGCTTCCCGGGTTAGGAAGCGAGCCTATTTTATATAATTGTGTTATATAAGCTTTCCAGTATAATTTATCTAAACAGTATTTTGATTCCTCTCCTTAATGCGCTTTAATTCTCTTGTACAATTATTAAAGTGATATTTGTAGTTCTTTGTTAAAATGCAGTGCTGAGACAAGGTTCTAGACACAGGAAGTCAAATGGGTTAACGACTAGAAGCGATATTCCTCGCCGTATAGGTTAATCTATCTCCAATAGGGATTATTAATAATGCGATTAATTTATTTATGACTTGAGCAAGATTTGCACTTGTTGTCTAAATTAATTAGGGTTTATTAGACAGGAAACGGTCAATAAACTAATTAAGATTCTTGAGTTTATTGTTAAAGTGGAAAGTTATATTAATATGATTAAATAAAATAGGTAAGCAGAGTAACCCGGGATGCTTCTTTAAAACCAAAAAGATTTATAATTTCTATTTCTTTTCTGTTTTAATTAATTGTTTTTATTATTGTCTTATGATTTAGCTGATAATCATTTCCCTCAAAAAGATAAAATTTGTTTATAGAATTCTCAGTCAATTTAATATACTATCAGTTATCCACAGCGAGGTCCCCAAGAGTACGACAACCCACATATCCACTATCCCGCAAAAAGATTAGGTACACTGCCTAGGTTGAAGAAGTAGTCACATATTTCTCCAACAAGTTTTTGGCGCTGTTGCCGGGGACCTCCGGCAAGGTTAATTGATAATTTTTAATTTGATTGAGTTATCTGTTTAATTTTGTTTATATCTGTTTTATTTTATTTTGTTCTCACTCTATTTAATTTTAATTTTACTTACCTTTTATTTTAGCTATTTTCTTTTATCTCTTTTTTATTTCGAATTTAGTTTTTCTATTTAGTTAATTTTTGTTTTTGTATTTCTTTTCTATTTTTAGTTCTATTCTACTTGGTATTTTTATTTTTGGTTTTTGTAGGATAAGTTACTGATTATGGAGAGCGGCTACGATGAGGTGAAGAGATTGCTGATCAATTTGGAATGGACTCACATGCAAGAGGAGTTGTCCTCATATCAAAGGTTGGTCAAGGATTATCAACCACCTCAACAGTCAAATCGAGAGCCGTATTGGTGGGAAGTCGACCAGGCTAATACACAATACCAAGAAACTCAGTTGGGATACTGCTACTTCAATCAGAATAAACAGCAATCTACACAAGGGCCAGACGAATTTCTCCCGAGTCAAACCGAGCCGCTAGAAGAGATTCCAGTGGTAACTCCAGGGAGTGAAGATCGATTCGAGCCAGATATTATTGAAGCTACAAGTTCTGATGAGGAGATAAAGAAACTTATCAGGACATTTTTCTCCGACGCCAAGTTGGAGCAAATGTCTGAGAGTTACAATTCTCCTCCATCTCCATCCCCAGCACAAGAGGAGCAATTAAAAGCTTAAGTTATTTTGTGTGAGCCTTATCAACCAGAAGAGGATATTTATATTCTCGAATCTGAGGAGAAAGCGCTACCACCAGTCTCTCATAAACTCTCACCCAGCCTCCATAAGCCTCAACAACAAGAGGAGGATGTTTACATCCTCCAATTTGAGGAAGAAAAATCATCACCACCTGGTCTCCTGTTAGAACTACGTTGCTGGCAGTACCTCTCAAACACCAGGTTTTGTGGAGTATACATTTTCCTATTTTATTTGCCGAGTTAACGTTTTGTTTTGATCCAGGTGGTTTGCTTTTAATTACTGCTAACTTCGTTTTCCTGGCGAAGCTGTTGTCTACTTTTATTTTTGATCCAGGATAACGAAGCGGGAGTCTGGCCAAAGACTATAAATACGGGCAGCTTACTGGGAGGCAACCCAGTGATTAAATATTATTTCCCTACTATTTTTGTTTTATGTTTTGTCTTTCATATTATTCCTATATATGTTTTTATAAATAAAAAAAGAGAGGAGAGAGAACGAGGAGAATTAACTTGAGTTCTTCTGGCTGTTTAGAATAATTATTACAGGAACATCTTACACATTCCGACAGCTGAACTCAAGTGTGGGAGAGCTACACTACATACTCTGCCAAACTCTAGGGAGTACATATCCATACTTTGCTCTTTAAATTTAAATATCTCTTATTACCGTGCTTTTTTATCATTACCCAGGTATTTTGCGTGCCCTGTTATTTTAATTCTTTCTATGCAATGAGGGCATTGCTTTGGTTCAAGTGTGGGGGAGAGATAGTAATCAAAAGCTTGCTCTTAAGTTAGTTTTTTTTTCGACACTGTGTTTAAATTTGTTAAGCGATTAATAATCAAAGAAGGAGCCATAGAGGGAGTAATGCTGGTATTAACAGGTTTAAAGGGTACACACAAAAAAAAAACACTCTGCTCCTTACTCAAAAAAAATTCTGAGGGTATTATCATTTGAATTTTGTTTTGACTTTGAGCCTGGATTTGAATTGGAATGAAATGGTGGAAAAAGAACAAGGCAAGGTACTCCTCTGATCCAAACAGGCATATTCTGATCCAAACAGGCCTCGTCCACTCGGTTATTAAGTTCTTAGGGGTGCTTCGTCACCCGGCTACCTAAGGTACTCGGTATCTGGGATAGTAGACCCAGAACCGCTACAAGGGTGAAGAGAAAAGTCTGAGGTGAAAGAAAAATGAACTTCAAAATTGAAGTATCTGTGCATTTGGTACTAAAATGAAAAAAAAAAATCGTCATTATAGATCATGAGTATGTGGCATTGAAAGGTATAATGGAATAAGATTTTACTTCATGCCCCTTGTCGTTCAAGGAATTGGGAAAGAAAATGGTGGATTGGCTCAGGGTTAAAAGCAGAATTCTCATGGTATTACTTCTCTTTCTTTTGTAGGACTACAGAGTTATTCTCAGAAATTGAGAAATATATCTAATAAAATTATTGTTATTAGTACCCTTTTAAAATCTGAAAAGATTGGCAATTACCTCTTCTGTGCTCTCCTTACTTGATTATTGTCTGTTTAACTTGTTTAAATGTTATGTCAGAAAGATTTGCTTGAGGACAAGCAAAAGATAAGTGTGGGGGAGTTTGATAAGTGAGAAATACATAGACATTTAAGGGTTTAATTTACCCTATACTTACTCACTTTCAGGATAATATTTCTCACTTATGGTATGTTTTTCCTAAGATTTATGTCTTGATATGGACTGATATATTTTATGTATAAAATACAGGAAAAAGTGTTGGAATCAAATAGTTTATCTCACAAGCTTTCCAACGCAACAAACGGCGAGTAAAAGACTTATAACGAAGAATCTAGAGCCGGTCAAAGTTCGTACAAAGAAATAAGTCACGCGACTGAGTGTGACCGCGTGAAGACAGGCGGACGTTAGTGCGGACAACCCAAGTGTGTCCGCTTGAGTCCAGGCGGACGGTTGGGCGGACGACACAAGTGACCGGGCGGACAGAGGACAGAGAGGTCCGCATGAGTTGAGGCGGACACGGAGGCGGACAGCAGTGGCGTCCGCGTAAGCCCGAGCGGACACAGGGCGGACAAGACTGAAATCGACGCGAACAGTTTTTCTTCTTCGTTCTTCGCGGCACTTTCTTCTTCCTTCTTAACGGCGCCTACAGACAACAAGATAAGGTCGGCGTCCCGACAGTCTTCACGCGTTCTGCCACCCCAATCCACTCCTCAACTTGGTCACTTGGTCACGCGTGATCCAGCCTTCTCTTCTCTCTCTCTCTCTTCTTCCTTCCTTCTTCTCATAAAACTCACGAGCCTTCTGCTCAAATCAATCCATTCCATCCAGTAAATAATCCATCACTCACACTTACGATCCATTCCATCTTCTTATCCCCCGTTTCTCCATTTTATTTTCTTTCTTCATCAGTCTTATGCTGTTGGTTCCGTATATTTTATTTCTTATGTTTTACTGTATAATTATGTGTGATTAATAAATCTAGTTTCCCGGTTTAGGAAGCGAGCCTATTTTATATAATTGTGTTATATAAGCTTTCCAGTATAATTTATCTAAACAGTATTTTGATTCCTCTCCTTAATGCGCTTTAATTCTCTTGTACAATTATTAAAGTGATATTTGTAGTTCTTTGTTAAAATGCAGTGCTGAGACAAGGTTCTAGACACAGGAAGTCAAATGGGTTAACGACTAGAAGCGATATTCCTCGCCGTATAGGTTAATCTATCTCCAATAGGGATTATTAATAATGCGATTAATTTATTTATGACTTGAGCAAGATTTGCACTTGTTGTCTAAATTAATTAGGGTTTATGACAGGAAACGGTCAATAAACTAATTAAGATTCTTGAGTTTATTGTTAAAGTGGGAAAGTTATATTAATATGATTAAATAAAATAGGTAAGCAGAGTAACCCGGGATGCTTCTTTAAAACCAAAAAGATTTATAATTTCTATTTCTTTTCTGTTTTAATTAATTGTTTTTATTATTGTCTTATGATTTAGCTGATAATCATTTCCTCAAAAAGATAAAATCTGTTTATAGAATTCTCAGTCAATTTAATATACTATCAGTTATCCACAGCAAGGTCCCCAAGAGTACGACAACCCACATATCCACTATCCCGCAAAACGATTAGGTACACTGCCTAGGTTGAAGAAGTAGTCACATATTTCTCCAACAAGTTTTTGGCGCCATTGCCGGGGACTTCCGGCAAGGTTAATTGATAATTTTTAATTTGATTGAGTTATCTGTTTAATTTTGTTTATATCTGTTTTTTTTTATTTTGTTCTCACTCTATTTAATTTTAATTTTACTTACCTTTTATTTTAGCTATTTTCTTTTATCACTTTTTTATTTCGAATTTAGTTTTCTATTTAATTAATTTTTGTTTTAGTATTTCTTTTCTATTTTTAGTTCTATTCTACTTGGTATTTTTATTTTTGGTTTTTGTAGGATAAGTTAATGATTATGGAGAGCGGCTACGATGAGGTGAAGAGATTGCTGATCAATTTGGAATGGACTCACATGCAAGAGGAGTTGTCCTCATATCAAAGGTTGGTCAAGGATTATCAACCACCTCAACAGTCAAATCGAGAGCCGTATTGGTGGGAAGTCGACCAGGCTAATACACATTACCAAGAAGCTCAGTTGGGATGCTGCTACTTCAATCAGAATAAACAGCAATCTACACAAGGGCCAGACGAATTTCTCCCGAGTCAAACCGAGCCGCTAGAAGAGATTCCAGTGGTAACTCCAGGGAGTGAAGATCGATTCGAGCCAGATATTATTAAAGCTACAAGTTCTGATGAGGAGATAAGAAACTTATCAGGACATTTTTCTCCGACGCCGAGTTGGAGCAAATGTCTGAGAGTTACAATTCTCCTCCATCTCCATCCCCAGCACAAGAGGAGCAATTAAAAGCTGAAGGTATTTTGTGTGAGCCTTATCAACCAGAAGAGGATATTTATATTCTCGAATCTGAGGAGAAAGCGCTACCACCAGTCTCTCATAAACTCTCACCCAGCCTCCATAACCCTCAACAACAAGAGGAGGATGTTTACATCCTCCAAATTGAGGAAGAAAAATCATCACCACCTGGTCTCCTGTTAGAACTACGTTGCTGGCAGTACCTCCTCAAACACCAGGTTTTGTGAGTATACATTTTCCTATTTTATTTGCTGAGTTAACGTTTTGTTTTGATCCAGGTGGTTTGCTTTTAATTACTGCTAACTTCGTTTTCCTGGCGAAGCTGTTGTCTACTTTTATTTTTGATCCAGGATAACGAAGCGGGAGTCTGGCCAAAGGCTATAAATACGGGCAGCTTACTGGGAGGCAACCCAGTGATTAAATATTATTTCCCTACTATTTTTGTTTTATGTTTTGTCTTTCATATTATTCCTATATATGTTTTTATAAAAAAAAAAGAGAGGAGAGAGAACGAGGAGAATTAACTTGAGTTCTTCTGGCTGTTTAGAATAATTATTACAGGAACATCTTACACATTCCGACAGCTGAACTCAAGTGTGGGAGAGCTACACTACATACTCTGCCAACTCTAGGGAGTACACTATCCATACTTTGCTCTTTAAATTTAAATATCTCTTATTACCGTGCTTTTTTATCATTACCCAGGTATTTTGCGTGCCCTGTTATTTTAATTCTTTCTATGCAATGAGGGCATTGCTTTGGTTCAAGTGTGGGGGAGAGATAGTAATCAAAAGCTTGCTCTTAAGTTAGTTTTTTTTTTCGACACTGTGTTTAAATTTGTTAAGTGATTAATAATCAAAGAAGGAGCCATAGAGGAAGTAATGCTGGTATTAACAGGTTTAAAGGGTACACAAAAAAAAACACTCTGCTCCTTACTCAAAAAAATTCTGAGGGTATTATCATTTGAATTTTGTTTTGACTTTGAGCCTGGATTTGAATTGGAATGAAATGGTGGAAAAAGAACAAGGCAAGGTACTCCTCTGATCCAAACAGGCATATTCTGATCCTAAACAGGCCTCGTCCACTCGGTTATTAAGTTCTTAGGGGTGCTTCGTCACCCGGCTACCTAAGGTACTCGGTATCTGGGATAGTAGACCCAGAACCGCTACAAGGGTGGAGAGAAAAGTCTGAGGTGAAAGAAAAATGAACTTCAAAATTGAAGTATCTGTGCATTTGGTACTAAAATGAAAAAAAAAATTGTCATTATAGATCATGAGTATGTGGCATTGAAATGTATAATGGAATAAGATTTTACTTCATGCCCCTTGTCGTTCAAGGAATTGTGAAAGAAAATGGTGGATTGGCTCAAGGTTAAAAGCAGAATTCTCATGGTATTACTTCTCTTTCTTTTGTAGGACTATAGAGTTATTCTCAGAAATAGAGAAATATATCTAATAAAATTATTGTTATTAGTACCCTTTAAAATCTGAAAAGATTGGCAATTACCTCTTCTGTGCTCTCCTTACTTGATTATTATCTGTTTAAAAACTTGTTTAAAATGTTATGTCAGAAATATTTGCTTTAGGACAAGCCAAAAGATAAGTGTGGGGGAGTTTGATAAGTGAGAAATACATAGACATTTAAGGTTTAATTTACCCTATACTTACTCACTTTCAGGATAATTTTCTCACTTATGGTATGTTTTCCTAAGATTTATGTCTTGATATGGACTGATATATTTTATGTATAAAATACAGGAAAAAGTGTTGGAATCAAATAGTTTATCTCACAAGCTTTCCAACGCAACAAACGGCGAGTAAAACGGACTTATAACGAAGAATCTAGAGCCGGTCAAAGTTCGTACAAGAAATAAGTCACGCGACTGAGTGTGACCGCGTGAAGACAGGCGGACGTTAGTGCGGACAACCCAAGTGTGTCCGCTTGAGTCCAGGCGGACGGTTGGGCGGACGACACAAGTGACCGGGCGGACAGAGGACAAGAGGTCCGCATGAGTTGAGGCGGACACGGAGGCGGACAGCAGTGGCGTCCGCGTAAGCCCGAGCGGACACAGGGGCGGACAAGACTGAAATCGACGCGAACAGTTTTTCTCTTTCTTTCTTCGCGGCGCTTTCTTCTTCCTTCTTAACGGCGCCTACAGACAACAAGATAAGGTCGGCGTCCCGACAGTCTTCACGCGTTCTGCCACCACCCCAATCCACTCCTCAACTTGGTCACGCGTGATCCAGCCTGTTTCTTCCTTCTCCTTCCTTCTTCTTCTCCTTCCTTCTACAAACTCACGAGCCTTCTGCTCAAATTAATCCATTCCATCCAGTAAATAATCCATCACTCACACCTATGATCCATTCCATCTTCTTATCCCCCGTTTCTCCATTTTATTTTCTTTCTTCATCAGTCTTATGCTGTTCGTTCCGTATATTTTATTTCTTATGTTTTACTGTATAATTATGTGTGATTAATAAATCTAGCTTCCCGGGTAGGAAGCGAGCCTATTTTATATAATTGTGTTATATAAGCTTTCCAGTATAATTTATCTAAACAGTATTTTGATTCCTCTCCTTAATGCGCTTTAATTCTCTTGTACAATTATTAAAGTGATATTTGTAATTCTTTGTTAAAATGCAGTGCTGAGACAAGGTTCTAGATACAGGAAGTCAAATGGGTTAACGAATAGAAGCGATATTCCTCGCCGTATAGGTTAATCTATCTCCAATAGGGATTATTAATAATGCGATTAATTTATTTATGACTTGAGCAAGATTTGCACTTGTTGTCTAAATTAATTAGGGTTTATTAGACAGGAAACGGTCAATAAACTAATTAGATTCTTGAGTTTATTGTTAAAGTGGGAAAGTTATATTAATATGATTAAATAAAATAGGTAAGCAGAGTAACCCGGGATGCTTCTTTAAACCAAAAAGATTTATAATTTCTATTTCTTTTCTGTTTTAATTAATTGTTTTTATTATTGTCTTATGATTTAGCTGATAATCATTTCCCTCAAAAAGATAATCTGTGTTTATAGAATTCTCAGTCAATTTAATATACTATCAGTTATCCACAGCGAGGTCCCCAAGAGTACGACAACCCACATATCCACTATCCCGCAAAACGATTAGGTACACTGCCTAGGTTGAAGAAGTAGTCTCATATTTCTCCAACACCAGCTCGGCCAACCAACGCATCATGCCCTTCAACTGATGCCCATCCCTCGGACCTTCGTCCTCGGGGGTCTCAAGGACCGTGGAACTTAAGGGGCTAGGTCAAAGCGACAATCAAGTATGGGGTTGACAAGCAATCCCAACACAAGTCTTAACGGGCACCAACCAAAGGGCAAACTGGCATGGAGCTACTTGTAACCAAGCAGCTCGCCAAAAGGGGCATGACAAACCTCCCCCACCGAAGCTCTTGCCGTCCCCGGCAAGATACAACAATGAGTCTTAGCTCAGCTAAGAAGATTTCATCATGCTCCAACAGTTTCCCTTCTTTGAAGGTATAACAACCCATAGACAATGTCTTTGACCAACACACACAGGCAACTGCCTTGAACCGTTAACCTGTGCGTTTCCCCAAAGCTCAAATATTTTTGAGTTCTTCCACGTTCTACTTGAATGGGTCACTGATCTAAAGAGCACCACAGCGTCGGTGGCCTTTTGTGTCATTTTCTTCGCGACACATCGCCACTTGGGCCCTGATGCTCAATTTGTTGTGATGTCCTGAGTCCTTCCATTCACATCACAACGACACCAAGTGAACAGCGAACACGCTGCTGCGACATCCTGTGTCCTTCCATTCGTGGCGCGGCAACATTCCGATGTTATGCAGTAATAGGTTCCCCATGTCTCTTCAATGTCAATGTCCTTTGTCCTTCAATTCGCATCGACACTTACTACACTATCCGTCATCAGCGACATCAGCCCTAAGAAGCTGAGTCTTAGCTGGCTGTGCCTACTCCTGTGCAGAATTTGCACGAGCGACAAAGACCTTTACAGGTCAACGTCTGCACGCCAGATGGGTCGTTTTCTCTTAGGCCATGCCCGAGGAACAACCACCCCAAAGGAACCAAGTAGTTTCAATGCTAAGCACCTAACTACGAGACGAGGGGCAACGTCGAAGCCATAAGAAGGAACTCCCCACCGGTCCTGGGACGCAAGTACGTCTCCAACTATATCCAAGTACTATAACAAAATTCCCTAGGTTCCACCTTAGTGGAGCCCCGGGCCGAAGCCATACTTCCATTAAAACTCTAGGACTTCCCACAGGCATGGGGCACCCAAGGGGGCCGCACCACTTCCTGTTAACTCCCCGATATAGTAATTATCGCGGCTCTGCAAGGCAACTTGCAAGTGCACCCAACACTTGGTAGCACGAAGCCACATCGGGTATCAAGTCCCATTTTTGAGCCAAGGTAGTTTAGGCTTAGATCACATCGCTAATTCTGCTCTAGGACACCATGGTTAGCGAGGCTTTCACATAAAACCACATGACTAAGCGAATTAGTTTTCACAGTACAAGTAGAACCGGCTAGAAAGATGGGCCAATCAGCCCCCTTTTCAACTTAATACGGCAACAACATCCCTAACACTAGATTCCGGCAAGGCCATCTTAAGCTCAAGCGGTCAAAGTCTACGGAGCCTAGTCGTGGACTTATGACAACCCTTGAATCAAGTTTTGACACAGCATCCGCTTTCAACACAAAGGAGAAAGGGCAAGGTTGTTATGGGAGCACCCCTAATGTGCCTCCTTATCAGGAGCACAGGTTGCTCACCCATAATTGGAACGAATCTTCCAATTCCAAGCAGTCCCTGAAGTTTCATGGGGCCAGTGGGATTTAACCTTCCGCACCTCAGATCTTGTATTGCATCCAATTCACCGTAGGGTTTAGAAGGCCTCTCCTCACTAGGAGGAAACCGAGCTAATGTCCAATTTTTACTTAGAACCACATATGCATCTTACCGTAAAAGAGTTTGCAAAAGGCCACTTCCTCATGAGCTTATATGCTCATTTCCTGACAGAAGGACTAATTGAATCCCCATCACGTATATAAGGCCAACGTTGGCTCCGTTCCAAAAGAACACCACTTCTTGGTATCACCTCCTTTACTAGGTTCCCTTTCCGGATTAAGTTAGTAGCCTAGTTGGTTTGTGTGTGTACGAGGGATGTGAAACACCTTGGTTCGATTCCTGTGGTGAAAAAAATGGAGTTTTTATTTTTCTGTTACTCTAACCCTATATTTGACCCACTGACCCATTTGATCCGACCTAGAATTAAAATAAAACCCCAACCCCAATGAGAACTGTAGCCGCAACTGACGTTTTTTCTTCCCAATCAATTTCTTCTTCTTCTATCGTTATCTTTTTTTTCAAAGAAAACCATACAAGCGACCGCCACCGTCTTGTCTGAAAGTTGAAACACCCTACTCTAGCCACCAAGCGACCGCCACCATCTTCTTCCCCGATAGATTTTTTCGATCCGCCTCTCATCCTTGTGCTCAATCATCTTCTTCCTTTATCTCCTAGAACCTCAAAGCCCAAATGGAAGCGAGACGAGCATCCATCTCTTCCGGCCGTTCATCACTCTATATCTTCCTCCATTTTTGAAACCTACTTGATGCTCATCGATCTTGATCGATCGCCTCCATCCTCACGATTGAGCCTCGTCCCTCCCTCATCTATCAGCTTACATCCATACAGAACTCATCAAAGGAAAACTCTCCAAGTGACCCATCTTCTCGCACGACCTAAGCTTCTCCTTCACTGAGAAGTACAATCAACCTCACGGGAACTATCGTCAAATTTTGTCTCCCTCGTAGTCACCGTCGAACGAGAAACCATGTAGCTTCGTTGCTCCCAACCAGAAACCTGAAGGAAAGCCCCACTTGGTCTTTCTGGGTTGCTGCCTTCCTTCGTGTGTTGTTCGTCCCGGCTCGAAACAACCCAGGGGTTATACCCAGTCGAATCACTTGCCCATTCCCAAATAAATCTCTAGCTAATATTGATCGTATCCTGAAACGTAGTGGTAAGTGAACAAGGAAGAGTAGAAGGGATTGATGAAAGCCTCCTACAACAGTCAAGATGGACTGAATTCCTAATTCAGCAGCAGGAGGTATCAATATAGTTAGATGAGAAGTGAACAAGTAGCGCTTTGCAACACATGCCAAGTCCCAAGGGTGCAAGAAGGCTATAAATCTCCAAGATGGCCTACGAATGAGTTGGGTTAATTCCAAGATCATGAGTGATCCTAAATGTCTCGTTGTGGTGGGTTTTTAGTTTGTTTTAAACTGGTTTGTTCATGTTGCTGAGTCAATATGGTCCTAGCTGTTGCCTAGGGTAGTTCATTGTACCTGGCTGGGAGCAATCCCTAGCTGTCTAAACCATGATATGGTTATCTCGCTACTTGGTAGCCCCCTGATCAAAAAAAAATACCCAGTCGAAACAAATCCGGTCATTCCGGTGTACGTATTTCAACACATTCACCCTTAGTTTGGACTGATGTTTATGTTTTCTTGAATCCAGAGTAAAGCAAACTCCTGATCGGCGTGGAATCTTTATGGAAGCTCCGCTGGAATAAATCCTGGTATTTGATGTGCATTCGTAAGCCAAGATTTCTTAATGAGCGTGTGAAGTTTTATGCAATCCATCTGATGTCCTTCGGTTAAATGTGCTTTTATTTTTCTTTGTGTGCCTTCATTTCTGTCCCATCGTTTCTGTGCTTTCGAATGTAATGCCTGAGGTTATGATCGCCCCTCTCGATCGATTGAGATAGTTTAATTAGCTTTCTGTTGGTCAATCCCGTATCTGAGATGGTTTAATACTCATGTTTATTTGGGTCGGCAGGTTGTATAATAGAGCTTGTTTTATTCTGTTCGAGACAGACATGGGAATTCTTTAACGATCGAACAAACCAAGAATTGGTCAATCTGTCTTAGTTAAATCTTTTTGCTCGGTTTGTTATTGATTTATTTGCGGCTGGCTGTAAATGTCACGTGTAAGCTTGCCAGATTCCTCATAAGTTCAAGGATCCCTGAAAGCTGCATGAAGTTGAAGTGTGATTAATAGTTACAACTGGTTCCAGTTTGTTGTTTGTCATCTCTGTTTATCATCGTGTGAATACTGGGCGTTAAAAGCATATAGAATGCTAAAACTTCTAACGAAGATACTCCCTGTAGGTTTCTGTTCGATTCAAGTCCAGAAGCACAGGAAGCGAATGATGATGCTGCCTAACATGTCCTGTCTGGATTTATCTATTTCAATTACATATGTGAACTGACCCGTTCTGACCTTCCATTTCATGTCTCTTTTCTTTCCTGTTGACTCCATTTTGCAGGATATCCCTATTTGCTTTCGATCTGGTACATAAATTCCTTCTGAAATTGCCTCAGTTTTGCTGATGAGTATCGTTTAAGTGCTTCATATGCCTGATATCATCTTCGACCATGTTGTTGAATCTTTATTATTATTTTGAGATTTCAATTGCTTTTGACTACTTGCGCATTCACTATCTTGGAGATGTATCAGTACAATTTTTTTTCTTATCCAATAGCTTTTAACCAGAGAGAACAAATTAGTATAATGGTGTTTAGACTTTACTACAGTTTTGGTATTTCAGTTTGTATAACTAAGTGGTGGGATCCTTGACAGAATAGAGTTCCAAGATTAGTTTGCCGGTTAAATTTCATGTTTATCGGCCTGCATGTAAAGAAGACTATAGGTCGATTTATGTACACGTTTTACACTTATTGCATGTTCCCGTTTATTTCATTGTACTTTTGATTATTATTAAGCCATAGTTATTATCCTTTAGGTCCTAGCCATTAGGATAGTGGGTCCCTTGACACTTAGTGGGTCATGTGTCCTTCTTGGTCAAGGTGACACCCTAAACCCTAAAACACACATCTAAAAAACATGTATATAAAATAAAATAAAACTCAATATGACTCAGCCCATCATCCAAATCTGACCCAAAACCCAAAATCAATTCAAACTCAAAAACCCAAAATCAGTCCAATTTTAAAACACAAGAAGTCCAAATCAAACTTGAACCCAAAAGCCCATTCTACAAAAATTTGGCCCAATTCACTATTACGCATCCATAAGACTGAGCCCAAGTCCATAAATCTTGAAGGCCCAATTAAAAAGCCACTCCAGCCCAAAATCAAAAGTCTATTTTAGCTTGAACCAAAAGCCGGTCCAATTCGGCTAAAAAAAAACCAAGGCCCCAAAGCCCAGAAGAAACATAAGTCCAAAAAGGCCCAATTCAAAAAGCTCATTTCAGCCCAAATTGACAACCCACTTTAGTCAAAATGGACAAGCCCATTTCAGCGCAAATCGAAAAGCGCAAACCCGACCAACTTTGACCACCCTACTTTGACCAACCTGACTTTAACCAGGCCCCTACTTTAACTCGGTCCAACTTTGACCTCGCCCATTAAGTCCAAGCCTGACCCGTTTTCCAAGCCCGGCCCAAATTCAATACAAATTCAAATCCAAATTCATTCAATTCAATTCAATTCAATTCAATTCAATTCAATTCCCAACTCATACAAATCCAAATTCATTTCAATTCCAATTCAAATCAATACTCATTCAACCCCGATTCAACTTTGATTTCAATTCAATTTCAATTATATTCCAATTTCTTCTACACTCTAAATGTCTCATAGACCTGAGCGTCTCACAGACTTTATCATTCCAATGATTCGAATGTCTTACAGATCTGAGCATCTCATAGACCTGAGCGTATCATAGATCCGAGCGTCTCACAGACTTTGACATCTCAAGGTTTCAAACGTCTCATAGACCCGAGCGTCTCACAAACTAGCATCCCAAACCCGAAACTTCTCGAAACTTCGAATCCTTCTAAATCTCAAACATCTCAAATATCTTCAAACTCCACAAACATCTAACTTCCAAAACCCAAATACCGTGAACTACGTAAGGTCTGATCTCAACAGGGAGTTGAGTACGTAGGCAGCCCATCTGTAACACCCCGTCCAAAGCCAATCGTGGTTATCACAAAACTTAACACTTAATCAAAAACGTCGCAGCAGAAATAACAAACACTGGGACCTTGCCACGGTCTGATCATTAGAATATACCGAACCTTACCGATTTACAACACTTATCCAAAAATATACAACCGACCAAAATACCACCAACCAACCGAGTTTAAGTATCTAAGTCATAAACACAAACCTACATCAGTTTAAATATAAACAGACGGGCGCACAAGCGCGGCCCGTGCTCAAAACAAATAGACCCATCCTAAGTCTAACCACCCCCACTCTCAGGGTGACTCCTCATCGGACGCTTACCTGCAAAATAACAATAGCCCCCATAGGGGGTCAGCAGGAATGCTGGTACGCCCTCTCATGGCCCCCAAGCTAACAGGACTACAACGACTAATTGTCGATAGCATGGAAATTGATTAGAAACACAATCATAATATGAAGTGCAATGAACAACAATCCACAATGAACAGATAGTTCACACACAATGCACGGCTTAAATGTGTTCCCTTAGTAAGTGAGTTAAACATTCAACTCCGCAAAACTCAATGCCACTTAACCTTAGTCCAACTTAATTTGCCACAATCTTAGTCCATAACTTAACCTTAGAATACAACCCGTTCTTTAATTAGAAATGGTTGTAACTTATCTCAATGTTTATTTTATCGGGTCAAAAGCAACCCTAGCCAATGAGTTATGAACTCCATTGGTTGAATAAACAACTTAACTTAATCTTAGGATATAGGTGATCCTACCGCACCATGTTAATGCCTCCTACCTTGGACTGGAAATCCAATGTAGCCGAGCCGACTATCGACCCTAGGCAACAAGTCCGAAGACAAGTCCTTAAGTGAAGTCGGATCTGATTCAGATACCGATCTCCCTTTTTCTTAACATGCATGACTGGAGTCAGTCCAGGATTCCTCACTCCCCCCTTAAGTATCAGTTAGTGAAAACCTTACAAGCCAAGTGTTAGTTAAACCTTCTCGGGTATTAACCAACTGTTAAACAATATAACACCTCATCTTAATCCAATTCGTACTAAACCTTGTTAGTAACTACCTCAAGTCTCATGTGTTAGTGTAAATCAACACACACAATAAGTACAATAAAACCGGTTGCATGTTTTATCTTGTTTAGTCGGCACACATAAACATATAGCACACAAGCCGAGGGACACCTCGTTAGCAAGCAGGTCACAAGAAAGACTGTACCGTTCAACGTTGATTGTCCCGTTGTTTAATTCTCCTCCGGGTTCAAAACTTTCAAGTCCTAAAATCCATCCAACTTAGATTATTAATTATCTACACATTACTTAACTTATTTAACCCCCAACTAATACCTCTTAAGGTTATTCTTAATCTTACATCTTAACCTTAAACATGTAAGTTTATACTTAACTTAATCCTCTAGGTCTTTAGGTTTCTAATCATCATTGCCCTCCTAATGGTGTACCATTAGTACCATTAGGCATCCTTAAAATTCATTATATATTATTATTTATTTTAAGTGTTAAGGGTCGACCGACCCAACCCCTGGGTCGGTCCGTCCCAGTAACTTTCTGGTTCGAACAATCCTCTTAGACCGACCCACGACCGACCCAACCTTATGGGTCGGTCCATCTCAGAAATTTTTCCGTCTTTTGAAAACTACCCGTCCGACCCAGAGCTAAACCGACCGACCCAAACCCTCTGGGTCGGTCCATCCCAGAGACAAATTTCTACGTTGAATTTTTGCCCGACCGACCCAAAGCTAAGCCGACCGACCCAAAACCCTCTGGGTCGATCCAGTCCAGAGACATTCTGGCTGGCTTAACATGGTCCGACCGACCCAAAACTGGGTCGGACCCTAGGTTGGTCCACTACAGACTTTTCTCTTAAATTGTTCTTTCGATTCCAAACTCTTCCACAAGTTCCCCCATGTGTTCTAACACCATTTAGGCACTTAAACCCACCTTAGATCATCCACCAAACTCATTAAAACAACCTCCAAAGATCTTCTCAACCATTCACTCAATTCTTACCAAAAACTCCAAACACTTAGCACTTATTTTTCCTACATTTCTAACATACAACTAACCTAGAACTTTCACTAACCAAATGCTCCCTCCTTAAGAACTTGACCACACCATGTACACCACTTCCCATACTTATTGCATTTATCAAACTTCCTTAGATTCTAATCTCTAGTTCACATATAAACCATTTCAAAGTTTTACACCTCATTCCCATCAAACTTGCACAAGTTTCCTAACCTCTTTCATCAAGGTCTTGGTGCCTAAAATTCACCATTGTAACCCCTAGTTCCTCATGGACATACCTAAGTCATCCTAGTTTACTAGAACATCTTAGACTCATTTCTTTTAACCAAAACAACTCCTAAAAATTCCTAGTACTTCCTTTGTCATAAAATCTCCTTAGAATATCTTAAACATCATGTTTCTTCACCAATTTTGGCATGGTTTCTCTAGCATATTACTACACCCAAACACTTAGGTTTTTCACCATTTAACAATCTTTATCACCCAAATTCTTTCCACACAATTTACACCAAAACTACACCATCATCATATAGTGCAATAACTTAAAATGCTTGGCACTTAGGCCCTTAAATGACAATAATCTTAACCATTGAATTTCCACATATATCTGCCTTTGACCTGCGAATACACACAACAAGGCTCTTATTGAAATAAAATGCTTCTTGTAATTCATTTCAATATTGTTTAACTATCTCTTTTCTCATTAGCTCTTTAGTCACAAGTTCTCAATATAGTAGTATTCTTTCTCCTAAGTTTTATATCCCTTTTTCCATTGTAAACTCTAAGCTAACTTGTTACCTATCCATATCCCATCCCTTAATGCATTAAAACACCTTAAGGTAAGCAATTTACCTTATTCTTTCACAAGCTCCACAAACTTTTCTCCTTAGGTTTTTCTTGAACAATCTCGTTCACTCAAACTCTCTGCCAATGTTCTAACCAATATTCAATGACTCCAATGAGTACTAAACAACACACTAACCTTAAGGAATAAAACCTAGGTTAAAGTGTGTTTTAAGCTATTAAATTGAATGTTTTACCTTGGATTCTCAAGACAAACTTGGATATGAATCAAGAAGGACCTCCTCTATCCTTTGGAGAATAGAAAACAAGCTAGAACAAGGCATAAAAATGGAGCCTCATGAGTATTGATTTTGGTCATGAAGAAAGGTGATGGAAACCTAGATTTTCTTACATATTCCTTACCTTAAGAGAATGGAGAAGCCAATGAACTCTCCAAGCTTGAGTTTCCTCCTATAATGGAGGTTTGGCTTGGCACCAAAATGGAGCTCTTGAATTTTTGGGAAGATAGAAAGAAAGAGCTTGAGCTAACTAAGAAGAATATGTATTTTGTTTTGGTTTTGGAGCTAAAATGAGCAAGTAGTGATCAAAGGAAGATGGAGCTTGGCATGGGGCTGCTTCTTCACGTCAATGGAGAAGGAAGAAAGCAAGAGAAATCGGTGGTGAGAGAAGAGAATGAAGAGGTGAGGAGAGAGGTAAGCAAAAGTAAGATATTTAAGTTAAAAAGCAAATAGTGTTTTTCCTTATTTCCCTCCTCTTTATCTAATACTACTATCTTGTGTGGTGACTCACCACTAACAAAAACTGGCCCCCTTCACTAATGAGACTAGTCATGGTCTTTTTTGACCATTTAATTTGACTTAGTTGACTAAAGACTAAACTAGGCACTATTTGGTTACTATTCATAAACTAGTGCACTTATTTGTGAAATTTTGATTTCCCATTGATTTAGACCTCCTAATGTGATACTAAATAGTACACAAGTTAATTAAGGAGTAATCATGGACATTTAGCAACTTAAAACCCCTTTCCAAGACAATTTTTCAAAAATGTGCTTTAAGAGTCCTTAAAGCACAATTTGTGTTTAAACTTGTTTTTGAGCTTGGTTTTCTTTTTTAATCGATATAATACGACCACTAGGATATTACTAAGGTCTTAGAATGATATTTGGGTGCTCACCCAAGTCTCTCCAAGCTTAGAGCACGTTTTTGCTTAAATTGCTCTTTTGGTGTTTCCTTATGTTTTCTTTGATTAAAAATGTTTCTTAATGTATTTAAGGCATTACTTAGCCTTCTTACACCTTAGTTTATCATCTAAACACCATATCTTGGTTTGGGGTATTTCAATCTACCCCCCTTAAAAGAACTTTGTCCCCAAAGTTCACATATATGCTTAATCATTCACGGTACTCAATTCTCTTAATCTTAACATCACATCTTATATTCACATTCACACACATCTCAAGACTCAAAGGTTCGCCACAAATACAACACATAAGTATTATACATATCTCAAACTTACCACCAAAGTGTAATAATTTACACAACCATATCTTACATACACCAAGCAAACGACAAACATGTTCGTTTCCTAACTCAAAAGCGAGGAAGCTCTACCGCCCTTAAAAAGGGGTACGCCCCGTACCCTATACAGACTATCTGGTCAGTAAACAACAAAGGGTACTTCGATCTCATCTTATCCTCTAATTCCCACATGGCCTCATCGACATCCTGGTTAGACCAGAGAACCTTCACCAGTCGCACTGACTTATGGCGAGTGTCCCTAGTCTTACTATCCAAGATTCTCTGAGGAATCTCCACGGATCTCATATTTGGTTCTAACGTCAACCTCTCAGGTTCTAACACATGGGAGGGGTGGTGCATGTATTTCTTAAGCTGTGAAACATGAAAAACATCATGCACTTTACCCAGCTCAGCAGGTAAATTCAACCTGTAAGCAACCGGGCCCACCCGCTCCGTAATCTCATAAGGACCAACAAACTTCGGGCTCAATTTGCCTTTCTACCCAAACCTAAATACACCCTTCATCGGTGATACCCGCAGAAATACCCGGTCGCCCACTGCGAACGCCAGGTCTCGTCGTCGAACATCAGCATACTACTTCTGCCTATCTTGAGCAGCTTTCATGTTCTCCTTGATTTGCTGAACTTCAGCCTTAACTTGCTCTAAGTATTCTGGTCCTATAATGACCGTCTCGCTCGACTCATCCCAACAGAGCGGTGTACGACATGGTCTACCGTACAACGCTTGAAAAGGTGCCATTTTGATCGAAGCGTGATAGTTGTTGTTGTATGAAAACTCGATCAGATGCAATTTGTCAATCCAACTGCCCTGGAAGTCTAAGGCACATGCTCTCAGCATGTCCTCGAGTGTCTGAATCGTACGCTCAGTCTGACCATCTGTCTGAGGATGGAACGCGGTACACAACTTCAGTTCTGTACCCAACGCTTCTCTAGTAGCTCTCCAGTACCTCGAAAGGAATCTGGTATCTCTATCTGACACTATGGTCTTTGGTATCCCGTGATGTCTCATGATTTCTTTCTCAAATAACTCAGCTAATTTGGTTACTTTCCAAGTATCCTTCATCGGTATGAATCGGGCTACTTTGGTAAGGCGATCCACCACCACCCATATCATGTTGAGACCTCCCCTAGCAGGTGGGAGTCCAACTACGAAGTCCATGGAGATATCATGGAACTTCCACTCTAGAACTGGCATCGATTGTACCATTCCGCCCGGTCGTCGGTGCTCGAATTTCACCTTCTGGCATGTGAGACACCTCAAGACGAACTCGGTAACATCCGTCTTCATTCCCGACCACCAGAAGTATCTCTTCATGTCTTTATACATCTTAGAGGCTCCCGGATGGATGGAAACTGAAGAACAGTGTGATTCTCTAAGTATACGGTCTTTTAGATCCGTGTTGCCCCGTGGTATGCATAAACGACACTTAAGTCTAATCAGATCATCGTCGTGAAGTCTGAAGTCATATTTCTAACTGTCAAAGGTACCATCTGTCAGCTTCTGTCTGACCTCTCTCATATACTCATCTGCCCTCTGAGCCTCTCGCACCTCATCAACCAAGCTGGAGAAAGAGACTAGCGAATGGAGTGAGTGTGCTCGATGGCTCAGGGCGTCTGCTACAACATTGGCCTTCCCTTCTTTGTATTGAAGGTCAATGTCATAGTCCTTCAGAAATTCTAACCATCTCCTTTGTCTACGATTCAACTCCTTCTGATTGAATATATATTTCAAGCTCTTGTGATCGGTGTAGATCGTCACACTAACCCCGTATAAGTAATGGCGCCATATCTTCAAGGCGAAGACTACAGCTCCCAGCTCTAAATCATGTGTGGGGTAGTTCTCCTCATGTTTCTTCAACTAGCGTGAGGCATATGCCACCACCTTTCCATGTTGCATGAGCACGCAGCCCAGCCCTCTGCCGGATGCGTCATAGTAAACCTCAAAGCCCTCCGTACCGTCTGGAATGGTCAGAACCGGTGCAGTGGTCATTGAGTCTTTCAAACTCTGGAATGATCTCTCACAGTCAGCCGTCCATAAGAACGGTGCATCTTTCTTCATCAGACTGGTCATCGGCTTCGCGACCTTGCTGAAATCTTTAACAAACCGCCGGTAGTAACTTGCCAAGCCGAGGAAGCTCTGAATGTCGGTAACTATCTTCAGTCTCGACCAGGTACGCATGGCATCAATCTTTGCTGGATCCACCGAGATCCCAGCATCTGAAATGACATGACCCAATACTCTCCTCAAGTGTTCCTCGTGCTTAGTCTTCGATTCGAGTATATCAAAATGTCATCAATAAATACCACAACCGACTTGTCCAGCTGACTCAAAACAAGCTGCTCCCGAACAAGCGGTTCATCATCCATAAACTTTGCCGGTGTGTTCGACAAACCGAACGACATCACTGTAAACTCATAGTGGCTGTACCGTGTCCGGAATGCCGTCTACTCAATGTCTCCCTCCTTAATGGCTATCTGATGATACCCCGATCTGAGATCAATCTTGGAAAACACAGATGCCCCCTTCAACTGATCAAACAGATCGTCAATGCGGGGTAATGGATACTGTTATGCCCCAGTTTTTTTTTTCTATTTTATTTCATCTGGTTTCAAATTCGCAAGGGAGTTTTATAACTTCAAATCTTATTTTAGTGGGATTATGTCATCAACGATATAATTCTAATTAGAAGGAAGGAGGGTTAATCTTGTCCTTTTGGACTTGTTACTAATTAAGGAGTTGGAGAGTTAGAAAACTAAATTCTTTTTAGATATCCTAACTCTTATTTCTATTCTCTCTCATTTTTATTTCTCGATCATCCCTCTCGACAGTTTTCTTCCTCCTCCTCTCAACTCTCGTTCTGCAAAAACTTCCCCTCTCTTGCTCTCTTCTTCACAATTCATCAATCTTGCAAATTAATTAGTCTGGTGTCTAACTTCTGCATTGATGATCCAATCCGTATAGCCCGAGTGTGCATTGCTGTTCACCGGTCAAGTTCCTTGCTTCTTCCTTCGATGTTGGTCCTCTTCGATTTGTGCGAGCGTTTGTGATTTTGGGATGTAATTCGAGTAGAGATTGTTGTCGGGTCCGCAGAGATGGCTTTGCGTCGGATGTGAGTAGGTGGTGAATGGATTCGGTTGTGTGTGTTCGTCCATGGGGATTTCCGATTTGTTTGTTATTTCGTGTGTGATTGATTTAACTCTTTGATTTGGTGATGTTTTTGGTTGATTTTGATGTGCGTTTGATGCGTTAAAACCCCATGGAAATGTGTTTTCGATTGGTTAATTTGCTATAATAAGTTATGTATGTTTTGTGGGGGATTTGTGGCTTGGTTCTGGCTGATTTTCCGTAAGTGATTTTGCATTTTTCGGTATGTCCTAACATGTGTCCGAACATTGAAGTTCGGACATCATACGCCGGAGGATTTTTCTGACTCTCGAATTAGGTCCGAACATGGAAGGTCGGACGCATGTTCGGACCGGCCTTTGTTTTGGCATAACTTCTTCGTTTGAGCTTCGTTTTGAGTGCCGTTTGCGGCGTTGGATTCCCTTTTCGAGTACTATCTGATCAAATATGTTTTAGCACATGTATATGTGTACTTTAATTTGAAAGTCTTGAGATTATACCCCCCTTAAAATGAATTTCGTCCTCGAATTCGACGAAACCCGGAATACGAACAGATGCACTACAAAGAGTGCAGGAATACTGCAATCACTAAGGCATACAAAAAGAAACTCACAGATCGGAAGGTCAACCACACAGGAAGTTGACACTCAGAACAAGATTCACAACTGATAGCCTGACGAAAGGACAAGCAGAATATTACTAGTGCAAAACTTTAGAGCACGGAAGGAAACACTTACATCTCACAGAGCTAACACTTCAACTTGACAACTGACTTGCTGACCGAAGGAACGAAGCAAAGGTAACTAAGAACTAACCCTGAAAGCACAGGAGCCACACCCAGACTCACCACTGACTAACAGACATGGAACATACCAGAAGATCCCCACAATCTCAGACTAAGGCACAGGAAACACCCTCCACATCGCTAATCATACCCATGCTAACACACGAACCTACTGGCTCAAATGCTAACAAAAGAACGAAGCAGAAAGTTACTGAAGGCTAGGCCTGAAGGAACTGGAACATTATCATCTCACTACTAACTGACTGACAGAAGAGCACACTAGAAGGTCTCCAACGCTTAGTGTCGAAGCACAGAAGAAGCACTCACACACCTTAGAAACTCGCATACAAGATCCATCCTTCAAAACATACTAGCAACTTACTAATAGAAGGAACAAAGCAAAAGATTACCTAACCACTTAACCTTAGGCACCGAAGGAACACTCACAATCTCAGAGCTCTATCTTACACGGGCCAGCACACCAAATCACTGACTGTCACAGATAGAAGGAACCAAAATGGGAATTACTAAAAAGCTCAACACCAAGGCATGGAAAGAACCCTCACACTTCCAGAAACTCTAACTTTGCACCAGCTATCACACAGACCTCTCAGATTGATTCACTAACAGAAGGAGCAAATCAAATAGTTACAGACGTTAATGTAAACTCGAAGAATATGCACAACACCGAAACTCACTACTGACAGGCTAACAGGGGAACTTAACAGAAGATTAGCCTAAAGGCGCAGGAAGAACACTCACTCATTTCAGAGGCTCTAACCCAAATAGCTAGCACTCAGAGTTTACTAGCTGGCTCACTGACAAAAGAAGCAAAGCAGATGATTTCTGACGGCTAAGCACGAAAGTTCAAGAAGCACAGAAAGATGACCACTCATCTCAAAAGCTCTACCTCGCTCGAGCTAACACCACACCTTACAGGCAGATTCACTATCAGAATGATGATGAAACACAAGATCACTGAAGGCAAAGCTTAAAGGACTAGAGCAGCACTCACACTCGTTGCTGACTGACAAACTGAAGGGACATAACAGAAGAAGAAGATTACTAACGCAGCCTAGAGACACAGAAGAAACGCTCAACTCTCTCAGAAGATGTCCTTATCCAAAGGATCAAACAAACAGGTCTCTAGAACCCACACCACAAGCCACTCAGAACCCAAAGCACAACAAACTCTATGAAACACACACTGAAGCACCCCTTGGCTCACATCACACACTCAAAACTCTCAGCCAAGATTCTTACCCAAATGCAGAACTTCACAGTCTAAGCTCACACCATAACCCGCTCAGAACTAAAGCACAACCTACACTCCGGAACACACGCTGAAGCACTCCTAGACACCCATCACTCAACTCAGACCTCACAACCCAATGCACACACAAACACAGAACATATAGACCAAGCGCACACCCGAACTCACATCACAACACATTACCTTACTCAACTCGTAGGCCATACTCACAGCACATCCACCAAGAGCTAAAGCACACACCTAGCCGGATCGCACAACTGAAACACTCTTGAACCACGTCACAACTTATCACACAACCTATCCTCACCAGAAGTCACACACGTGACTCCGCACAGCACACTGCCCAATCAGAACACACAACTAAAAACCACCAAACTCACAATTTAGTTTCTCACACCATCCAAACTAATCCAATTCCACATGCCACACAACCCAAACGAATCTGACTAACACCCAGCACAGAAGACAACTCACACAACAAAAACAGACCACTGAAGCTCACAACTGAAACTTGCATTCTGTCATCCTTTCCCAAAGGACCCGACTCCCTCAGATTCAGACTCAAAGCATAGAAAGCACATAGACTATCAGACACTACGCTTCCGCTGCGCTACTCTGACAGTGGACAACCACAGAGCAGACACACTCAACAGACTCCAGGAAACATTCAAATCAAACAACAGATAGCAGACAAATCATGTATTAGACAACACTTAGCACATATCAAACAATGACACGGAAGCGTAGACATGCAGACACCCACAAAACCCAAAGAAAGCCAAACCTGGCTCTGATACCACTAAATGTAACGACCCCCAAAACCACCCTAGGAGTTAGGGACGTTACACGCCGCGTATCCATTACCTAATAACGCAAGGCTCTAACATACGAAACCCAAAACAAAAACAAGTACACTTTTATTAACTGAAAACAGATTACAAGGTCTATCTGACATTACATGCGAAAGCCCAACTTCATTACATAACAGAATCAAATTACAAAGGGCCTTAAGCCACAACTCCAATTACAAAGTGAAAGACGAAGCAGAAAGCAGAGCGGAGTCTTCAAAGGAAACTTAAACCTGCAAATCAGACGGAAATAGGGGTGAGCCAAACTACAGCTCAGCAGGTGATAAACTTCATCAGCTAAGCATGCTCAAAACATATACTGAACATAATCTTATACTAATACATAAGCTTAGCAAATCAGACTGGAAGTTGTAACAGAAATCAGATAGAGAATGAAGCTTTCTCAAATCAGAGGAGCGACATGTCAGAACCGAAATAGAAGTTTGTCAAATCAGAGCAGAGAAGCAGAAACTGAGCGAATTGCACGGAAGTCTTAAATCAGAACAAAGCAACCACAAACTCAGAAGTTCATATCAGAAGCTTAATCAAAACAGAGGTGGGACACTAGACACCAGCTGACACATCAGAAGGACTCACATAACGTCCTATGGATCCGAAGATCCACAACAGAAGCCGTAGAGACAGCTATGGACCCGTCGGTCACTAAACATCCAAGGGACCCTGAGAGATAGAACAGAAGGGAACCCGAGGGAATAACAGAAGGAATTCCTGCGCAGCATGCTACGGGAGCCAGACCCGACTATCCAAGGCTCAGAAGCTAAACATCTAGGTCCCAAAACAAAACTTTACCAAAACGAAGCAGAAGCCTCTAACAGAACAGAACGGATGGCCGAAGCACATCAAACAGATCATAAGCCCTTATCAAAACCAAAGTCATACACTGACTAGCAAACACAAAAACCAAACAGGAGCGTAGAAGCTCAAACACTCATTCAGAGCAAATCAGAGTTCAAAGGCTTATCCAAGACTTTCAAATTAAAGTACACATATACATGTGCTAAACATATTTGATAAGATAGTACTCGAAAAGAGGAATCCAACGCCGCAAACGGCACTCAAAACGAAGCTCAAACGAAGAAGTTATGCCAAAACAAAGGCCGGTCCGAACATGCGTCCGACCTTCCATGTTCGGACCTAATTCGAGAGTCAGAAATCCTCCGGCGTATGATGTCCGAACTTCAATGTTCGGACACATGTTAGGACATACCGAAAAATGCAAAATCACTTACGGAAATCAGCCAGAACCAAGCCACAAATCCCCCACAAAACATACATAACTTATTATAGCAAATTAACCAATCGAAAACACTTTCCAGGGTTTTAACGCATCAAACGCACATCAAAATCAACCAAAAACATCACCAAATCAAAGTTAAATCAATCACATACGAATAACAAACAAAATCGGAAATCCCCATGGACGAACACACACAACCGAATCCATTCACCACCTACCTCACATCCGACGCAAAGCCATCTCTGCGGACCCGACAAATCTCTACTCGAATTACATCCCAAAATCACAAACGCTCGCACAATCGAAGAGGACCAACATCGAAGGAAGAAGCAAGGAACTTGACCGGTGAACAGCAACGCACACTCGGGCTATACGGATTGGAATCATCAATGCAGAAGTTAGACACCAGAAATTAATTTGCAAGATTGATGAATTGTGAAGAAGAGAGCAAGAGAGGGGAAGTTTTTGCAGAACGAGAGTTGAGAGGAGGAGGAAGAAAACTGTCGAGAGGGATGATCGAGAAATAAAAATGAGAGAGAATAGAAATAGAGTTAGGATATCTAAAAAGAATTTAGTTTCTAACTCTCCAACTCCTTAATTAGTAACAAGTCCAAAAGGACAAGATTAACCCTCCTTCCTTCTAACTTAGAATTATATCGTTGATGACATAATCCCACTAAATAAGATTAGAAAGTTATAAAACTCCCTTGCGAATTTGAAACCAGATGAAATAAAATAGAAAAAAAAACTGGGGCATAACAGTATCCATTACCGCGCATTGACGATCTGTTTGATCAGTTGAAGGGGGCATCTGTGTTTCCAAGATTGATCTCAGATCGGGGTATCATCAGATAGCCATTAAGGAGGGACATTGAGTAAACGGCATTCCGGACACGGTACAGCCACTATGAGTTTACAGTGATGTCGTTCGGTTTGTCGAACACACGGCAAAGTTTATGGATCTGATGAACCGCTTGTTCTGGGAGCAGCTGGACAAGTCGGTTGTGGTATTATTTTGATGACATTTTGATATACTCTAAATCGAAGACTAAGCACGTGGAACACTTGAGGAGAGTATTGGGTCATGTCATTTCAGATGCTGGGATCTCGGTGGATCAGCACAAGATTGATGCCATGCGTACCTGGTCGAGACTGAAGATAGTTACCGACATTCAGAGCTTCCTCGGCTTGGCAAGTTACTACCGGCGGTTTGTTAAAGATTTCAGCAAGGTCGCGAAGCCGATGACCAGTCTGATGAAGAAAGATGCACCGTTCTTATGGACGGCTGACTGTGAGAGATCATTCCAGAGTTTGAAAGACTCACTGACCACTGCACCGGTTCTGACCATTCCAGACGGTACGGAGGGCTTTGAGGTTTACTATGACGCATCCGGCAGAGGGCTGGGCTGCGTGCTCATGCAACATGGAAAGGTGGTGGCATATGCCTCACGCTAGTTGAAGAACATGAGGAGAACTACCCCACACATGATTTAGACCTGGAAGCTGTAGTCTTCGCCTTGAAGATATGGCGCCATTACTTATACGGGGTTAGTGTGACGATCTACACCGATCACAAGAGCTTGAAATATATATTCAATCAGAAGGAGTTGAATCTTAGACAAAGGAGATGGTTAGAATTTCTGAAGGACTATGACATTGACCTTCAATACAAAGAAGGGAAGGCCAATGTTGTAGCAGACGCCTGAGCCATCGAGCACACTCATCCATTCGCTAGTCTCTTTCTCCAGCTTGGTTGATGAGGGCGAGAGGCTCAGAGGGCAGATGAGTATATGAGAGAGGTCAGACAGAAGCTGACAGATGGTACCTTTGACAGTTAGAAATATGACTTCAGACTTCACGACGATGATCTGATTAGACTTAAGTGTCGTTTATGCATACCACGGGGCAACACGGATCTAAAAGACCGTATACTTAGAGAATCACACTGTTCTTCAGTTTCCATCCATCCGGGAGCCTCTAAGATGTATAAAGACATGAAGAGATACTTCTGGTGGTCGGGAATAAAGACGGATGTTACCGAGTTCGTCTTGAGGTGTCTCACATGCCAGAAGGTGAAATTCGAGCACCGACGACCGGGCGGAATGGTACAATCGATGCCAGTTCTAGAGTGGAAGTTCCATGATATCTCCATGGACTTCGTAGTTGGACTCCCACCTGCTAGGGGAGGTCTCAACATGATATGGGTGGTGGTGGATCGCCTTACCAAAGTAGCCCGATTCATACCGATGAAGGATACTTGGAAGGTAACCAAATTAGCTGAGTTATTTGAGAAAGAAATCATGAGACATCACGGGATACCAAAGACCATAGTGTCAGATAGAGATACCAGATTCCTTTCGAGGTACTGGAGAGCTACTAGAGAAGCGTTGGGTACAGAACTGAAGTTGTGTACCGCGTTCCATCCTCAGACAGATGGTCAGACTGAGCGTACGATTCAGACACTCGAGGACATGCTGAGAGCATGTGCCTTAGACTTCCAGGGCAGTTGGATTGACAAATTGCATCTGATCGAGTTTTCATACAACAACAACTATCACGCTTCGATCAAGATGGCACCTTTTCAAGCGTTGTACGGTAGACCATGTCGTACACCGCTCTGTTGGGATGAGTCGAGCAAGACGGTCATTATAGGACCAGAATACTTAGAGCAAGTTAAGGATGAAGTTCAGCAAATCAAGGAGAACATGAAAGCTGCTCAAGATAGGCAGAAGTAGTATGCTGATGTTCGACGACGAGACCTGGCATTCGCAGTGGGCGACCGGGTATTTCTGCGGTATCACCGATGAAGGGTGTATTTAGGTTTGGGTAGAAAGGCAAATGAGCCCGAAGTTTGTTGGTCCTTATGAGATTACGGAGCGGGTGGGCCCGGTTGCTTACAGGTTGAATTTACCTGCTGAGCTGGGTAAAGTGCATGATGTTTTTCATGTTTCACAGCTTAAGAAATACATGCACCACCACTCCCATGTGTTAGAACCTGAGAGGTTGACGTTAGAACCAAATATGAGATCCGTGGAGATTCCTCAGAGAATCTTGGATAGTAAGACTAGGGACACTCGCCATAAGTCAGTGCGACTGGTGAAGGTTCTCTGGTCTAACCAGGATGTCGATGAGGCCATGTGGGAATTAGAGGATAAGATGAGATCGAAGTACCCTTTGTTGTTTACTGACCAGATCGTCTGTATAGGGTACGGGGCGTTCCCCTTTTAAGGGCGGTAGAGCTTCCTCGCTTTTGAGTTAGGAAACGAACATGTTTGTCGTTTGCTTGGTGTATGTAAGATATGGTTGTGTAAATTATTACACTTTGGTGGTAAGTTTGAGATATGTATAATACTTATGTGTTGTATTTGTGGTGAACCTTTGAGTCTTGAGATGTGTGAATGTGAATATAAGATGTGATGTTAAGATTAAGAGAATTGAGTACCGTGAATGATTAAGCATATATGTGAACTTTGGGGACAAAGTTCTTTTAAGGGGGGTAGATTGAAATACCTCAAACCAAGATATGGTGTTTAGATGATAAACTAAGGTGTAAGAAGGCTAAGTAATGCCTTAAATACATTAAGAAACATTTTTAATCAAAGAAAACATAAGGAAACACCAAAAGAGCAATTTAAGCAAAAACGTGCTCTAAGCTTGGAGAGACTTGGGTGAGCACCCAAATATCATTCTAAGACCTTAGTAATATCCTAGTGGTCGTATTTAATCGATTACAAAAGAAAAACAAGCTCAAAAACAAGTTTAAACACAAATTGTGCTTTAAGGACTCTTAAAGCACATTTTTGAAAACATTGTCTTGGAAGGGGTTTTAAGTTGCTAAATGTCCATGATTACTCTTAATTAACTTGTGTACTATTTAGTATCACATTAGGAGGTCTAAATCAATGGGAAATCAAAAATTTCACAAATAAGTGCACTAGTTTATGAATAGTAACCAAATAGTGCCTAGTTTAGTCTTTAGTCAACTAAGTCAAATTAAATGGTCAAAAAAGACCATGACTAGTCTCATTAGTGAAGGGGGCCAGTTTTGTTAGTGGTGAGTCACCACACAAGATAGTAGTATTAGATAAAGAGGAGGGAAATAAGGAAAAACACTATTGCTTTTTAACTTAAATATCTTACTTTTGCTTACCTCTCTCCTCACCTCTTCATTCTCTTCTCTCACCACCGATTTCTCTTGCTTTCTTCCTTCTCCATTGACGTGAAGAAGCAGCCCCATGCCAAGCTCCATCTTCCTTTGATCACTACTTGCTCATTTTAGCTCCAAAACCAAAACAAAATACATATTCTTCTTAGTTAGCTCAAGCTCTTTCTTCTATCTTCCAAAAATTCAAGAGCTCCATTTGGTGCCAAGCCAAACCGCCATTATAGAGGAAACTCAAGCTTGGAGAGTTCATTGGCTTCTCCATTCTCTTAAGGTAAGGAATATGTAAGAAAATCTAGGTTTCCATCACCTTTCTTCATGACCAAAAATCAATACTCATGAGGCTCCATTTTTATGCCTTGTTCTAGCTTGTTTTCTATTCTCCAAAGGATAGAGGAGGTCCTTCTTGATTCATATCCAAGTTTGTCTTGAGAATCCAAGGTAAAACATTCAATTTAATAGCTTAAAACACATTTTTAACCTAGGTTTATTCCTTAAGGTTAGTGTGTTGTTTAGTACTCATTGGAGTCATTGAATATTGGTTAGAACATTGGCAAGGAGAGTTTGATTAGTGATCGAGATTGTTCAAGAAAAACCTATGGAGAAAAGTTTGTGGAGCTTGTGAAAGAATAAGGTAAATTGCTTACCTTAAGGTGTTTTAATGCATTAAGGGATGGGATATGGATAGGTAACAAGTTAGCTTAGAGTTTACAATGGAAAAAGGGATATAAAACTTAGGAGAAAGAATACTACTATATTGAGAACTTGTGACTAAAGAGCTAATGAGAAAGAGATAGTTAAACAATATTGAAATGAATTACAAGAAGCATTTTATTTCAATAAGAGCCTTGTTGTGTGTATTCGCAGGTCAAAGGCAGATATATGTGGAAATTCAATGGTTAAGATTATTGTCATTTAAGGGCCTAAGTGCCAAGCATTTTAAGTTATTGCACTATATGATGATGTGGTGTAGTTTTGGTGTAATTGTGTGGAAAGAATTGGGTGATAAAGATTGTTAAATGGTGAAAAACCTAAGTGTTTGGGTGTAGTAATATGCTAGAGAAACCATGCCAAAATTGGGTGAAGAAACATGATGTTTAAGATATTCTAAGGAGATTTTTGACAAAGGAAGTACTAGGATTTTTAGGAGTTGTTTTGGTTAAAAGAAATGAGTCTAAGATGTTCTAGTAAACTAGGATGACTTAGGTATGTCCATGAGGAACTAGGGGTTACAATGGTGAATTTTAGGCACCAAGACCTTGATGAAAGAGGTTAGGAAACTTGTGCAAGTTTGATGGGAATGAGGTGTAAAACTTTGAAATGGTTTATATGTGAACTAGAGATTAGAATCTAAGGAAGTTTGATAAATGCAATAAGTATGGGAAGTGGTGTACATGGTGTGGTCAAGTTCTTAAGGAGGGAGCATTTGGTTAGTGAAAGTTCTAGGTTAGTTGTATGTTAGAAATGTAGGAAAAATAAGTGCTAAGTGTTTGGAGTTTTTGGTAAGAATTGAGTAAATGGTTGAGAAGATCTTTGGAGGTTGTTTTAATGAGTTTGGTGGATGATAAGGTGGGTTTAAGTGCCTAAATGGTGTTAGAACACATGGGGGAACTTGTGGAAGAGTTTGGAATCGAAAGAACACAATTTAAGAGAAAAGTCTGTAGTGGACCGACCTAGGGTCCGACCCAGTTTTGGGTCGGTCGGACCATGTTAAGCCAGCCAGAATGTCTCTGGACTGGATCGACCCAGAGGGTTTGGGTCGGTCGGCTTAGCTTTGGGTCGGTCGGGCAAAAATTCAACGTAGAAATTGTCTCTGGGATGGACCGACCCAGAGGGTTTGGGTCGGTCGGTTTAGCTCTGGGTCGGACGGGTAGTAGTTTTCAAAAGACGGAAAAATTTCTGAGATGGACCGACCCATAAGGTTGGGTCGGTCGTGGGTCGGTCTAAGAGGATTGTTCGAACCAGAAAGTTACTGGGACGGACCGACGGACCAGACCCAGGGGTTGGGTCGGTAACCCTTAACACTTAAATATAATAATAATATATAATGAATTTTAAGGATGCCTAATGGTACTAATGGTACCCATTAGGAGGGAATGATGATTAGAAACCTAAAGACCTAGAGGATTAGTTAAGTATAAAACTTACATGTTTAAGGTTAAGATGTAAGATTAAGAATAACCTTAAGAGGTATAGTTGGGGTTAAATAAGTTAAGTAATGTGTAGATAATTAATAATCTAAGTTGGATGGATTTTAGGACTTGAAAGTTTTGAACCCGGAGGAGAATTAAACAACGGGACAATCAACGTTGAACGGTACAGTTTTCTTGTGACCTGCTTGCTAACGAGGTGTCCCTCGGCTTGTGTGCTATATGTTTATGTGTGCCGACTAAACAAGATAAAACATGCAACCGGTTTATTGTACTTATTGTGGTGTTGATTTACACTAACACATGAGACTTGAGGTAGTTACTAACAAGGTTTAGTACGAATTGGATTAAGATGAGGTGTTATATTGTTTAACAGTTGGTAATACCCGAGAAGGTTTAACTAACACTTGGCTTGTAAGGTTTTCACTAACTGATACTTAAGGGGGGAGTGAGGAATCCTGGACTGACTCCAGTCATGCATGTTAAGAAAAAGGGAGATCGGTATCTGAATCAGATCCGACTTCCACTTAAGGACTTGTCTTCGGACTTGTTGCCTAGGGTCGATAGTCGGCTCGGCTACATTGGATTTCCAGTCCAAGGTAGGAGGCATTAACATGGTGCGGTAGGATCACCTATATCCTAAGATTAAGTTAAGTTGTTTATTCAACCAATGGAGTTCATAGCTCATTGGCTAGGGTTGCTTTTGACCCGATAAAATAAACATTGAGATAAGTTACAACCATTTCTAATTAAAGAACGGGTTGTATTCTAAGGTTAAGTTATGGACTAAGATTGTGGCAAATTAAGTTGGACTAAGGTTAAGTGGCATTGAGTTTTGAGGAGTTGAATGTTTAACTCACTTACTAAGGGACACATTTAAGCCGTGCATTGTGTGTGAACTATCTGTTCATTGTGGATTGTTGTTCATTGCACTTCATATTATGATTGTGTTTCTAATCAATTTCCATGCTATCGACAATTAGTCGTTGTAGTCCTGTTAGCTTGGGGGCCATGAGAGGGCGTACCAGCATTCCTGCTGACCCCCTATGGGGGCTATTGTTATTTTGCAGGTAAGCGTCCGATGAGGAGTCACCCTGAGAGTGGGGGTGGTTAGACTTAGGATGGGTCTATTTGTTTGAGCACGGGCCGCGCTTGTGCGCCCGTCTGTTATATTTAAACTGATGTAGGTTTGTGTTTATGACTTAGATACTTAAACTCGGTGGTTGTGGTATTTTGGTCGGTTGTATATTTTTGGATAAGTGTTGTAAATCGGTAAGGTTCGGTATATTCTAATGATCAGACCGTGGCAAGGTCCCAGTGTTTGTTATTTCTGCTGCGATTTTTGATTAAGTGTTAAGTTTTGTGATAACCACGATGGCTTTGGACGGGGTGTTACAGATGGGCTGCCTACGTACTCACTCCCTGTTGAGATCAGACCTTACGTAGTTCACGGTATTGGGTTTTGGAAGTTAGAGTGTTGTGGAGTTTGAAGATATTTGAGATGTTTGAGATTTAGAAGGATTCGAAGTTTCGAGAAGTTTCGGGTTTGGGATGCTAGTTTGTGAGACGCTCGGGTCTATGAGACGTTTGAACCTTGAGATGTCAAAGTCTGTGAGACGCTCGGATCTGTGATACGCTCAGGTCTGTGAGATGCTCAGATCTGTAAGACATTCGAATCATTGGAATGATAAAGTCTGTGAGACGCTCAGGTCTATGAGACATTTAGAGTGTAGAAGAAATTGGAATATAATTGAAATTGAATTGAAATCAAAGTTGAATCGGGGTGAATGAGTATTGATTTGAATTGGAATTGAAATGAATTTGGATTTGTATGAGTTGGGAAGTGAATTGAATTGAATTTGGGATTGATTGAATTGAATTTGGATTTGAATTGTATTGAATTTGGGCCGGGCTTGGAAAACGGGTCAGCTTGGACTTAATGGGCGAGGTCAAAGTTGGGACCGAGTTAAAGTAGGGGCCTGGTTAAAGTCGGGTTGGTCAAGTAGGGTGGTCAAAGTTGGTCGGGTTTGCGCTTTTCGATTTGCGCTGAAATGGGCTTGTCCATTTGACTAAAGTGGGTTGTCAATTTGGGCTGAAATGAGCTTTTTGAATTGGGCCTTTTTTGGACTTATGTTTCTTCTTGGGCTTTGGGGCCTTGGTTTTTTTTAGCCGAATTGGACCGGCTTTTGGTTCAAGCTAAAATAGACTTTGATTTTGGGCTGAAGTGGCTTTTTGAATTGGGCCTTCAAGATTTATGGACTTGGGCTCAGTCTTATGGATGCGCAATAGTGAATTGGGCCAAATTTTTGTAGAATGGGCTTTTGGGTTCAAGTTTGATTTGGACTTCTTGTGTTTTAAAATTGGACTGATTGGGTTTTTGAGTTTGAATTGATTTTGGGTTTTGGGTCAGATTTGGATGATGGGCTGAGTCATATTGAGTTTTATTTTATTTATATACATGTTTTTAGATGTGGTTTTAGGGTTTAGGGTGTCACCTTGACCAAGAAGGACACATGACCCACTAAGTGTCAAGGGACACCCACTATCCTAATGGCTAGGACCTAAAGGATAATAACTATGGCTTAATAATAATCAAAAGTACAATGAAATAAACGGGAACATGCAATAAGTGTAAAACGTGTACATAAATCGACCTATAGTCTTCTTTACATGCAGGCCGATAAACATGAAATTTAACGGCAAACTAATCTTGGAACTCTATTCTGTCAAGGATCCCACCACTTAGTTATACAAACTGAAATACCAAAACTGTAGTAAAGTCTAAACACCATTAACTAATTGTTCTCTCTTGGTTAAAAGCTATTGGATAAGAAAAAAAATTGTACTGATACATCTCCAAGATAGTGAATGCGCAAGTAGTCAAAAGCAATTGAAATCTCAAAATAATAATAAAGATTCAAAACATGGTCGAAGATGATATCAGGCATATGAAGCACTTAAACGATACTCATCAGCAAAACTGAGGCAATTTCAGAAGGAATTTATGTACCAGATCGAAAGCAAATAGGGATATCCTGCAAAATGGAGTCAACAGGAAAGAAAAGAGACATGAAATGGAAGGTCAGAACGGGTCAGTTCACATATGTAATTGAAATAGATAAATCAGACAGGACATGTTAGGCAGCATCATCATTCGCTTCCTGTGCTTCTGGACTTGAATCGAACAGAAACCTACAGGGAGTATCTTCGTTAGAAGTTTTAGCATTCTATATGCTTTTAACGCCCAGTATTCACACGATGATAAACAGAGATGACAAACAACAAACTGGAACCAGTTGTAACTATTAATCACACTTCAACTTCGTGCAGCTTTCAGGGATCCTTGAACTTATGAGGAATCTGGCAAGCTTACACGTGACATTTACAGCCAGCCGCAAATAAATCAATAACAAACCGAGCAAAAAGATTTTAACTAAGACAGATTGACCAATTCTTGGTTTGTTCGATCGTTAAAGAATTCCCATGTCTGTCTCGAACAGAATAAAACAAGCTCTATTATACAACCTGCCGACCAAATAAACATGAGTATTAAACCATCTCAGATACGGGATTGACCACAGAAAGCTAATTAAACTATCTCAATCGATCGAGAGGGGCGATCACCTCAGGCATTACATTCGAAAGCACAGAAACGATGGGACAGAAATGAAGGCACACAAAGAAAAATAAAAGCACATTTAACCGAAGGACATCAGATGGATTGCATAAAACTTCACACGCTCATTAAGAAAATTGGCTTACGAATGCACATCAAATACCAGGATTTATTCCATCGGAGCTTCCATAAAGATTCCACGCCGATCAGGAGTTTGCTTTACTCTGGATTCAAGAAAACATAAACATCAGTCCAAAAAGGGTGAATGTGTTGAAATACGTACACCGGAATGACCGGATTTGTTTCGACTGGGTATTTTTTTTTTGATCAGGGGGCTACCAAGTAGCGAGATAACCATATCATGGTTAGACAGCTAGGGATTGCTCCCAGCCAGGTACAATGAACTACCTAGGCAACAGCTAGCCATATTGACTCAGCAACATGAACAAACCAGTTTAAACAAACAAAAAAAACCCACCACAACGAGACATTAGGATCACTCATGATCTTGGAATTAACCCAACTCATTCGTAGCCATCTTGGAGATTTATAGCCTTCTTGCACCCTTGGGACTTGGCATGTGTGCAAAGCGCTACTTGTTCACTTCTCATCTAACTATATTGATACCTCCTGCTGCTGAATTAGGAATTCAGTCCACTTTGACTGTTGTAGGAGGTTCATCAAATCCCTTCTACTCTTCCTTGTTCACTTACCACTAGTTTCAGGGATACGATCAATATTAGCTAGAGATTTATTTGGGAATGGGCAAGTGATTCGACTGGGTATAACCCCTGGGTTTGTTTCGAGCCGGGACGAACAACACACGAAGGAAGGCAGCAACCCAGAAAGACCAAGTGGGGCTTTCCTTCAGGTTTCTGGTTGGGAGCAACGAAGCTACATGGTTTCTCGTTCGACGGTGACTACGAGGGAGACAAAATTTGACGATAGTTCCCGTGAGGTTGATTGTACTTCTCAGTGAAGGAGAAGCTTAGGTCGTGCGAGAAGATGGGTCACTTGGAGAGTTTTCCTTTGATGAGTTCTGTATGGATGTAAGCTGATAGATGAGGGAGGGACGAGGCTCAATCGTGAGGATGGAGGCGATCGATCAAGATCGATGAGCATCAAGTAGGTTTCAAAAATGGAGGAAGATATAGAGTGATGAACGGCCGGAAGAGATGGATGCTCGTCTCGCTTCCATTTGGGCTTTGAGGTTCTAGGAGATAAAGGAAGAAGATGATTGAGCACAAGGATGAGAGGCGGATCGAAAAAATCTATCGGGGAAGAAGATGGTGGCGGTCGCTTGGTGGCTAGAGTAGGGTGTTTCAACTTTCAGACAAGACGGTGGCGGTCGCTTGTATGGTTTTCTTTGAAAAAAAAAGATAACGATAGAAGAAGAAGAAATTGATTGGGGAAGAAAAACGTCAGTTGCGGCTACAGTTCTCATTGGGGTTGGGGTTTTATTTTAATTCTAGGTCGGATCAAATGGGTCAGTGGGTCAATATAGGGTTAGAGTAACAGAAAAATAAAAACTCCATTTTTTTCACCACAGGAATCGAACCAAGGTGTTTCACATCCCTCGTACACACACAAACCAACTAGGCTACTAACTTAATCCGGAAAGGAACCTAGTAAAGGAGGTGATACCAAGAAGTGGTGTTCTTTTGGAACGGAGCCAACGTTGGCCTTATATACGTGATGGGGATTCAATTAGTCCTTCTGTCAGAAATGAGCATATAAGCTCATGAGGAAGTGGCCTTTTGCAAACTCTTTTACGGTAAGATGCATATGTGGTTCTAAGTAAAAATTGGACATTAGCTCGTTTCCTCCTAGTGAGGAGAGGCCTTCTAAACCCTACGGTGAATTGGATGCAATACAAGATCTGAGGTGCGGAAGGTTAAATCCCACTGGCCCCATGAAACTTCAGGGACTGCTTGGAATTGGAAGATTCGTTCCAATTATGGGTGAGCAACCTGTGCTCCTGATAAGGAGGCACATTAGGGGTGCTCCCATAACAACCTTGCCCTTTCTCCTTTGTGTTGAAAGCGGATGCTGTGTCAAAACTTGATTCAAGGGTTGTCATAAGTCCACGACTAGGCTCCGTAGACTTTGACCGCTTGAGCTTAAGATGGCCTTGCCGGAATCTAGTGTTAGGGATGTTGTTGCCGTATTAAGTTGAAAAGGGGGCTGATTGGCCCATCTTTCTAGCCGGTCTACTTGTACTGTGAAAACTAATTCGCTTAGTCATGTGGTTTTATGTGAAAGCCTCGCTAACCATGGTGTCCTAGAGCAGAATTAGCGATGTGATCTAAGCCTAAACTACCTTCGGCTCAAAAATGGGACTTGATACCCGATGTGGCTTCGTGCTACCAAGTGTTGGGTGCACTTGCAAGTTGCCTTGCAGAGCCGCGATAATTACTATATCGGGGAGTTAACAGGAAGTGGTGCGGCCCCCTTGGGTGCCCCATGCCTGTGGGAAGTCCTAGAGTTTTAATGGAAGTATGGCTTCGGCCCGGGGCTCCACTAAGGTGGAACCTAGGGAATTTTGTTATAGTACTTGGATATAGTTGGAGACGTACTTGCGTCCCAGGACCGGTGGGGAAGTTCCTTCTTATGGCTTCGACGTTGCCCCTCGTCTCGTAGTTAGGTGCTTAGCATTGAAACTACTTGGTTCCTTTGGGGTGGTTGTTCCTCGGGCATGGCCTAAGAGAAAACGACCCATCTGGCGTGCAGACGTTGACCTGTAAAGGTCTTTGTCGCTCGTGCAAATTCTGCACAGGAGTAGGCACAGCCAGCTAAGACTCAGCTTCTTAGGGCTGATGTCGCTGATGACGGATAGTGTAGTAAGTGTCGATGCGAATTGAAGGACAAAGGACATTGACATTGAAGAGACATGGGGAACCTATTACTGCATAACATCGGAATGTTGCCGCGCCACGAATGGAAGGACACAGGATGTCGCAGCAGCGTGTTCGCTGTTCACTTGGTGTCGTTGTGATGTGAATGGAAGGACTCAGGACATCACAACAAATTGAGCATCAGGGCCCAAGTGGCGATGTGTCGCGAAGAAAATGACACAAAAGGCCACCGACGCTGTGGTGCTCTTTAGATCAGTGACCCATTCAAGTAGAACGTGGAAGAACTCAAAAATATTTGAGCTTTGGGGAAACGCACAGGTTAACGGTTCAAGGCAGTTGCCTGTGTGTGTTGGTCAAAGACATTGTCTATGGGTTGTTATACCTTCAAAGAAGGGAAACTGTTGGAGCATGATGAAATCTTCTTAGCTGAGCTAAGACTCATTGTTGTATCTTGCCGGGGACGGCAAGAGCTTCGGTGGGGGAGGTTTGTCATGCCCCTTTTGGCGAGCTGCTTGGTTACAAGTAGCTCCATGCCAGTTTGCCCTTTGGTTGGTGCCCGTTAAGACTTGTGTTGGGATTGCTTGTCAACCCCATACTTGATTGTCGCTTTGACCTAGCCCCTTAAGTTCCACGGTCCTTGAGACCCCCGAGGACGAAGGTCCGAGGGATGGGCATCAGTTGAAGGGCATGATGCGTTGGTCTTGGCCGAGCTGGTGTTGGAGAAATATGAGACTACTTCTTCAACCTAGGCAGTGTACCTAATCGTTTTGCGGGATAGTGGATATGTGGGTTGTCGTACTCTTGGGGACCTCGCTGTGGATAACTGATAGTATATTAAATTGACTGAGAATTCTATAAACAGATTTTATCTTTTTGAGGGAAATGATTATCAGCTAAATCATAAGACAATAATAAAAACAATTAATTAAAACAGAAAAGAAATAGAAATTATAAATCTTTTTGGTTTTAAAGAAGCATCCCGGGTTACTCTGCTTACCTATTTTATTTAATCATATTAATATAACTTTCCCACTTTAACAATAAACTCAAGAATCTTAATTAGTTTATTGACCGTTTCCTGTCTAATAAACCCTAATTAATTTAGACAACAAGTGCAAATCTTGCTCAAGTCATAAATAAATTAATCGCATTATTAATAATCCCTATTGGAGATAGATTAACCTATACGGCGAGGAATATCGCTTCTATTCGTTAACCCATTTGACTTCCTGTATCTAGAACCTTGTCTCAGCACTGCATTTTAACAAAGAATTACAAATATCACTTTAATAATTGTACAAGAGAATTAAAGCGCATTAAGGAGAGGAATCAAAATACTGTTTAGATAAATTATACTGGAAAGCTTATATAACACAATTATATAAAATAGGCTCGCTTCCTAACCCGGGAAGCTAGATTTATTAATCACACATAATTATACAGTAAAACATAAGAAATAAAATATACGGAACGAACAGCATAAGACTGATGAAGAAAAAAATAAAATGGAGAAACGGGGGATAAGAAGATGGAATGGATCATAGGTGTGAGTGATGGATTATTTACTGGATGGAATGGATTAATTTGAGCAGAAGGCTCGTGAGTTTTGTAGAAGGAAGGAGAAGAAGAAGGAAGGAGAAGGAAGAAACAGGCTGGATCACGCGTGACCAAGTTGAGAGTGGATTTGGGGTGGCAGAACGCGTGAAGACTGTCGGGACGCCGACCTTATCTTGTTGTCTGTAGGCGCCGTTAAGAAGGAAGAAGAAAGCGCCGCGAAGAACGAAGAAGAAAAACTGTTCGCGTCGATTTCAGTCTTGTCCGCCCCTGTGTCCGCTCGGGCTTACGCGGACGCCACTGCTGTCCGCCTCCGTGTCCGCCTCAACTCATGCGGACCTCTCTGTCCTCTGTCCGCCCGGTCACTTGTGTCGTCCGCCCAACCGTCCGCCTGGACTCAAGCGGACACACTTGGGTTGTCCGCACTAACGTCCGCCTGTCTTCACGCGGTCACACTCAGTCGCGTGACTTATTTCTTTGTACGAACTTTGACCGGCTCTAGATTCTTCGTTATAAGTCCGTTTTACTCGCCGTTTGTTGCGTTGGAAAGCTTGTGAGATAAACTATTTGATTCCAACACTTTTTCCTGTATTTTATACATAAAATATATCAGTCCATATCAAGACATAAATCTTAGGAAAAACATACCATAAGTGAGAAATATTATCCTGAAAGTGAGTAAGTATAGGGTAAATTAAACCCTTAAATGTCTATGTATTTCTCACTTATCAAACTCCCCCACACTTATCTTTTGCTTGTCCTCAAGCCAATATTTCTGACATAACATTTAAACAAGTTAAACAGATAATAATCAAGTAAGGAGAGCACAGAAGAGGTAATTGCCAATCTTTTCAGATTTTAAAGGGTACTAATAACAATAATTTTATTAGATATATTTCTCTATTTCTGAGAATAACTCTATAGTCCTACAAAAGAAAGAGAAGTAATACCATGAGAATTCTGCTTTTAACCTTGAGCCAATCCACCATTTTCTTTCACAATTCCTTGAACGACAAGGGGCATGAAGTAAAATCTTATTCCATTATACATTTCAATGCCACATACTCATGATCTATAATGACAATTTTTTTTTTCATTTTAGTACCAAATGCACAGATACTTCAATTTTGAAGTTCATTTTTCTTTCACCTCAGACTTTTCTCTCCACCCTTGTAGCGGTTCTGGGTCTACTATCCCAGATACCGAGTACCTTAGGTAGCCGGGTGACGAAGCACCCCTAAGAACTTAATAACCGAGTGGACGAGGCCTGTTTAGGATCAGAATATGCCTGTTTGGATCAGAGGAGTACCTTGCCTTGTTCTTTTTCCACCATTTCATTCCAATTCAAATCCAGGCTCAAAGTCAAAACAAAATTCAAATGATAATACCCTCAGATTTTTTTTGAGTAAGGAGCAGAGTGTTTTTTTTTTGTGTACCCTTTAAACCTGTTAATACCAGCATTACTTCCTCTATGGCTCCTTCTTTGATTATTAATCACTTAACAAATTTAAACACAGTGTCGAAAAAAAAACTAACTTAAGAGCAAGCTTTTGATTACTATCTCTCCCCCACACTTGAACCAAAGCAATGCCCTCATTGCATAGAAAGAATTAAAATAACAGGGCACGCAAAATACCTGGGTAATGATAAAAAAGCACGGTAATAAGAGATATTTAAATTTAAAGAGCAAAGTATGGATAGTGTACTCCCTAGAGTTTGGCAGAGTATGTAGTGTAGCTCTCCCACACTTGAGTTCAGCTGTCGGAATGTGTAAGATGTTCCTGTAATAATTATTCTAAACAGCCAGAAGAACTCAAGTTAATTCTCCTCGTTCTCTCTCCTCTCTTTTTTTTTTTTTATAAAAACATATATAGGAATAATATGAAAGACAAAACATAAAACAAAAATAGTAGGGAAATAATATTTAATCACTGGGTTGCCTCCCAGTAAGCTGCCCGTATTTATAGCCTTTGGCCAGACTCCCGCTTCGTTATCCTGGATCAAAAATAAAAGTAGACAACAGCTTCGCCAGGAAAACGAAGTTAGCAGTAATTAAAAGCAAACCACCTGGATCAAAACAAAACGTTAACTCGGCAAATAAAATAGGAAAATGTATACTCCACAAAACCTGGTGTTTGAGGAGGTACTGCCAGCAACGTAGTTCTAACAGGAGACCAGGTGGTGATGATTTTTCTTCCTCAATTTGGAGGATGTAAACATCCTCCTCTTGTTGTTGAGGGTTATGGAGGCTGGGTGAGAGTTTATGAGAGACTGGTGGTAGCGCTTTCTCCCTCAGATTCGAGAATATAAATATCCTCTTCTGGTTGATAAGGCTCACACAAAACCTTCAGCTTTTAATTGCTCCTCTTGTGCTGGGGATGGAGATGGAGGAGAATTGTAACTCTCAGACATTTGCTCCAACTCGGCGTCGGAGAAAAATGTCCTGATAAGTTTCTTTATCTCCTCATCAGAACTTGTAGCTTTAATAATATCTGGCTCGAATCGATCTTCACTCCCTGGAGTTACCACTGGAATCTCTTCTAGCGGCTCGGTTTGACTCGGGAGAAATTCGTCTGGCCCTTGTGTAGATTGCTGTTTATTCTGATTGAAGTAGCAGCATCCCAACTGAGCTTCTTGGTATGTGTATTAGCCTGGTCGACTTCCCACCAATACGGCTCTCGATTTGACTGTTGAGGTGGTTGATAATCCTTGACCAACCTTTGATATGAGGACAACTCCTCTTGCATGTGAGTCCATTCCAAATTGATCAGCAATCTCTTCACCTCATCGTAGCCGCTCTCCATAATCATTAACTTATCCTACAAAAACCAAAAATAAAAATACCAAGTAGAATAGAACTAAAAATAGAAAAGAAATACTAAAACAAAAATTAATTAAATAGAAAAACTAAATTCGAAATAAAAAAGTGATAAAAGAAAATAGCTAAAATAAAAGGTAAGTAAATTAAAATTAAATAGAGTGAGAACAAAATAAAATAAAACAGATATAAACAAAATTAAACAGATAACTCAATCAAATTAAAAATTATCAATTAACCTTGCCGGAAGTCCCCGGCAATGGCGCCAAAAACTTGTTGGAGAAATATGTGACTACTTCTTCAACCTAGGCAGTGTACCTAATCGTTTTGCGGGATAGTGGATATGTGGGTTGTCGTACTCTTGGGGACCTTGCTGTGGATAACTGATAGTATATTAAATTGACTGAGAATTCTATAAACAGATTTTATCTTTTTGAGGGAAATGATTATCAGCTAAATCATAAGACAATAATAAAAACAATTAATTAAAACAGAAAAGAAATAGAAATTATAAATCTTTTTGGTTTTAAAGAAGCATCCCGGGTTACTCTGCTTACCTATTTTATTTAATCATATTAATATAACTTTCCCACTTTAACAATAAACTCAAGAATCTTAATTAGTTTATTGACCGTTTCCTGTCATAAAAACCCTAATTAATTTAGACAACAAGTGCAAATCTTGCTCAAGTCATAAATAAATTAATCGCATTATTAATAATCCCTATTGGAGATAGATTAACCTATACGGCGAGGAATATCGCTTCTAGTCGTTAACCCATTTGACTTCCTGTGTCTAGAACCTTGTCTCAGCACTGCATTTTAACAAAGAACTACAAATATCACTTTAATAATTGTACAAGAGAATTAAAGCGCATTAAGGAGAGGAATCAAAATACTGTTTAGATAAATTATACTGGAAAGCTTATATAACACAATTATATAAAATAGGCTCGCTTCCTAAACCGGGAAACTAGATTTATTAATCACACATAATTATACAGTAAAACATAAGAAATAAAATATACGGAACCAACAGCATAAGACTGATGAAGAAAGAAAATAAAATGGAGAAACGGGGGATAAGAAGATGGAATGGATCGTAAGTGTGAGTGATGGATTATTTACTGGATGGAATGGATTGATTTGAGCAGAAGGCTCGTGAGTTTTATAGAAGGAAGGAGAAGAAGGAAGGAGAAGGAAGAAACAGGCTGGATCACGCGTGACCAAGTGACCAAGTTGAGGAGTGGATTGGGGTGGCAGAACGCGTGAAGACTGTCGGGACGCCGACCTTATCTTGTTGTCTGTAGGCGCCGTTAAGAAGGAAGAAGAAAGTGCCGCGAAGAACGAAGAAGAAAAACTGTTCGCGTCGATTTCAGTCTTGTCCGCCCCTGTGTCCGCTCGGGCTTACGCGGACGCCACTGCTGTCCGCCTCCGTGTCCGCCTCAACTCATGCGGACCTCTCTGTCCTCTGTCCGCCCGGTCACTTGTGTCGTCCGCCCAACCGTCCGCCTGGACTCAAGCGGACACACTTGGGTTGTCCGCACTAACGTCCGCCTGTCTTCACGCGGTCACACTCAGTCGCGTGACTTATTTCTTTGTACGAACTTTGACCGGCTCTAGATTCTTCGTTATAAGTCTGTTTTACTCGCCGTTTGTTGCGTTGGAAAGCTTGTGAGATAAACTATTTGATTCCAACACTTTTTCCTGTATTTTATACATAAAATATATCAGTCCATATCAAGACATAAATCTTAGGAAAAACATACCATAAGTGAGAAATATTATCCTGAAAGTGAGTAAGTATAGGGTAAATTAAACCCTTAAATGTCTATGTATTTCTCACTTATCAAACTCCCCCACACTTATCTTTTGCTTGTCCTCAAGCAAATCTTTCTGACATAACATTTAAACAAGTTAAACAGACAATAATCAAGTAAGGAGAGCACAGAAGAGGTAATTGCCAATCTTTTCAGATTTTAAAAGGGTACTAATAACAATAATTTTATTAGATATATTTCTCAATTTCTGAGAATAACTCTGTAGTCCTACAAAAGAAAGAGAAGTAATACCATGAGAATTCTGCTTTTAACCCTGAGCCAATCCACCATTTTCTTTCCCAATTCCTTGAACGACAAGGGGCATGAAGTAAAATCTTATTCCATTATACCTTTCAATGCCACATACTCATGATCTATAATGACGATTTTTTTTTTCATTTTAGTACCAAATGCACAGATACTTCAATTTTGAAGTTCATTTTTCTTTCACCTCAGACTTTTCTCTTCACCCTTGTAGCGGTTCTGGGTCTACTATCCCAGATACCGAGTACCTTAGGTAGCCGGGTGACGAAGCACCCCTAAGAACTTAATAACCGAGTGGACGAGGCCTGTTTTGGATCAGAATATGCCTGTTTGGATCAGAGGAGTACCTTGCCTTGTTCTTTTTCCACCATTTCATTCCAATTCAAATCCAGGCTCAAAGTCAAAACAAAATTCAAATGATAATACCCTCAGAATTTTTTTTGAGTAAGGAGCAGAGTGTTTTTTTTTTTTGTGTGTACCCTTTAAACCTGTTAATACCAGCATTACTCCCTCTATGGCTCCTTCTTTGATTATTAATCGCTTAACAAATTTAAACACAGTGTCGAAAAAAAAACTAACTTAAGAGCAAGTTTTGATTACTATCTCTCCCCCACACTTGAACCAAAGCAATGCCCTCATTGCATAGAAAGAATTAAATAACAGGGCACGCAAAATTCCTGGGTAATGATAAAAAGCACGGTAATAAGAGATATTTAAATTTAAAGAGCAAAGTATGGATAATGTACTCCCTAGAGTTTGGCAGAGTATGTAGTGTAGCTCTCCACACTTGAGTTCAGCTGTCGGAATGTGTAAGATGTTCCTGTAATAATTATTCTAAACAGCAGAAGAACTCAAGTTAATTCTCCTCGTTCTCTCTCCTCTCTTTTTTTATTTATAAAAACATATATAGGAATAATATGAAAGACAAAACATAAAACAAAAATAGTAGGGAAATAATATTTAATCACTGGGTTGCCTCCCAGTAAGCTGCCCGTATTTATAGTCTTTGGCCAGACTCCCGCTTCGTTATCCTGGATCAAAAATAAAAGTAGACAACAGCTTCGCCAAGAAAACGAAGTTAGCAGTAATTAAAAGCAAACCACCTGGATCAAAACAAAACGTTAACTCGGCAAATAAAATAGGAAAATGTATACTCCACAAACCTGGTGTTTGAAGAGGTACTGCCAGCAACGTAGTTCTAACAGGAGACCAGGTGGTGATGATTTTTCTTCCTCAAATTGGAGGATGTAAACATCCTCCTCTTGTTGTTGAGGCTTATGGAGGCTGGGTGAGAGTTTATGAGAGACTGGTGGTAGCGCTTTCTCCTCAGATTCGAGAATATAAATATCCTCTTCTGGTTGATAAGGCTCACACAAAATAACTTAAGCTTTTAATTGCTCCTCTTGTGCTGGGGATGGAGATGGAGGAGAATTGTAACTCTCAGACATTTGCTCCAACTTGGCGTCGGAGAAAAATGTCCTGATAAGTTTCTTTATCTCCTCATCAGAACTTGTAGCTTCAATAATATCTGGCTCGAATCGATCTTCACTCCCTGGAGTTACCACTGGAATCTCTTCTAGCGGCTCGGTTTGACTCGGGAGAAATTCGTCTGGCCCTTGTGTAGATTGCTGTTTATTCTGATTGAAGTAGCAGTATCCCAACTGAGTTTCTTGGTATTGTGTATTAGCCTGGTCGACTTCCCACCAATACGGCTCTCGATTTGACTGTTGAGGTGGTTGATAATCCTTGACCAACCTTTGATATGAGGACAACTCCTCTTGCATGTGAGTCCATTCCAAATTGATCAGCAATCTCTTCACCTCATCGTAGCCGCTCTCCATAATCAGTAACTTATCCTACAAAAACCAAAATAAAAATACCAAGTAGAATAGAACTAAAAATAGAAAAGAAATACAAAAACAAAAATTAACTAAATAGAAAAACTAAATTCGAAATAAAAAGAGATAAAAGAAAATAGCTAAAATAAAGGTAAGTAAAATTAAATTAAATAGAGTGAGAACAAAATAAAATAAAACAGATATAAACAAAATTAAACAGATAACTCAATCAAATTAAAAATTATCAATTAACCTTGCCGGAGGTCCCCGGCAACAGCGCCAAAAACTTGTTGGAGAAATATGTGACTACTTCTTCAACCTAGGCAGTGTACCTAATCTTTTTGCGGGATAGTGGATATGTGGGTTGTCGTACTCTTGGGGACCTCGCTGTGGATAACTGATAGTATATTAAATTGACTGAGAATTCTATAAACAATTTTATCTTTTTGAGGGAAATGATTATCAGCTAAATCATAAGACAATAATAAAACAATTAATTAAAACAGAAAAGAAATAGAAATTATAAATCTTTTTGGTTTTAAAGAAGCATCCCGGGTTACTCTGCTTACCTATTTTATTTAATCATATTAATATACTTTCCCACTTTAACAATAAACTCAAGAATCTTAATTAGTTTATTGACCGTTTCCTGTCTAATAAACCCTAATTAATTTAGACAACAAGTGCAAATCTGCTCAAGTCATAAATAAATTAATCGCATTATTAATAATCCCTATTGGAGATAGATTAACCTATACGGCGAGGAATATCGCTTCTAGTCGTTAACCCATTTGACTTCCTGTGTCTAGAACCTTGTCTCAGCACTGCATTTTAACAAAGAACTACAAATATCACTTTAATAATTGTACAAGAGAATTAAAGCGCATTAAGGAGAGGAATCAAAATACTGTTTAGATAAATTATACTGGAAAGCTTATATAACACAATTATATAAAATAGGCTCGCTTCCTAACCCGGGAAGCTAGATTTATTAATCACACATAATTATACAGTAAAACATAAGAAATAAAATATACGGAACCAACAGCATAAGACTGATGAAGAAAGAAAATAAAATGGAGAACGGGGGATAAGAAGATGGAATGGATCGTAGATGTGAGTGATGGATTATTTACTGGATGGAATGGATTAATTTGAGCAGAAGGCTCGTGAGTTTTATATAGAAAGGAGAAGAAGAAGGAAGGAGGAGAAGGAAGAAACAGGCTGGATCACGCGTGACCAAGTTGAGGAGTGGATTGGGGTGGCAGAACGCGTGAAGACTGTCGGGATGCCGACCTTATCTTGTTGTCTGTAGGCGCCGTTAAGAAGGAAGAAGAAAGCGCCGCGAAGAACGAAGAAGAAACTGTTCGCGTCGATTTCAGTCTTGTCCGCCCCTGTGTCCGCTCGGGCTTACGCGGACGCCACTGCTGTCCGCCTCCGTGTCCGCCTCAACTCATGCGGACCTCTCTGTCCTCTGTCCGCCCGGTCACTTGTGTCGTCCGCCCAACCGTCCGCCTGGACTCAAGCGGACACACTTGGGTTGTCCGCACTAACGTCCGCCTGTCTTCACGCGGTCACACTCAGTCGCGTGACTTATTTCTTTGTACGAACTTTGACCGGCTCTAGATTCTTCGTTATAAGTCCGTTTTACTCGCCGTTTGTTGCGTTGGAAAGCTTGTGAGATAAACTATTTGATTCCAACACTTTTTCCTGTATTTGATACATAAAATATATCAGTCCATATCAAGACATAAATCTTAGGAAAAACATACCATAAGTGAGAAATATTATCCTGAAAGTGAGTAAGTATAGGGTAAATTAAACCCTTAAATGTCTATGTATTTCTCACTTATCAGCTGGGTTGTGCCAGCTTGTGACTCGAGCGAGGGCTAGGTTAGCGGGTGTTGTGAAGGACACCCGTCCGGGCCTAGTAAGGACCGGGTATGCCTTCGGGTATGCACACTGTCAGGGTGGCTGGGTAGTGACTCCAATAGCACGAGCACATTGTGCTTAGTGCTGCCCTTAGGTTGCAAGTGCCAGTGTCACCACGGGCACGAAGCAACTAGAGGATGTCAGGGCCGAGCTGAGTTGCGTCAGCTTGTGACTCAAGTGAGGGCCGTGTTTGCGGATGCTGTGGAGGGCATCTGTCCGGGCCTAATGAGGACCGGATGTGCCTTGACCATGCACGCTGCTAGGGTGGCTTGGTAGCGACTCCAATATCTGAGCATCTTGTGCTCAGTGCTGACCCTTAAGTCAGTTAGCGGGTGCCGTGGAAGGCACCTGCCCGGGCCTGAAAGTGACCGGGCAAGCCTGTGAGCATGCATGTTCCCATGATGGCTTGGTATCGACTCCAAGAGGTAGTGACCACTTGTGGTCAATGCCACCCTTAGGTTGCGAGTGCTAGTGTGACCACTGGCACGAGGCAACTAAGGGTCATCCGGAATGTATGACTCCTGGCACGAAAGGTGCAAGGGGCATTGCACATCAGACCCTTCTTACGGTTCGGCATGTTGAGTCCTGGAACAGGGCGGAGACAGGGTGCGACGTGGTCCGTGTTAGCAACCCTTACTGACTCGTACTAGTTGGGATATTTTGGCTGTTGGGCTGTTGGAGGCCCGACGGTGCCGAGGACGAGTACGGCCGCTAAGGGACACACATGTACTCGGGCTGCAGGGAGGGGACGGAGTTGACTCAGTCTGAGCTGCGGCCTGGCATTCGATCGAGGCATTTAGGCCACGGGAAATTGAGCCAGTGAAGGAACTTGTCGTTGGGATGCCTCGATCGAATGCCAGGCCGCAGCTCAGACTGAGTCAACTCCGTCCCTCTCCCTGCAGCCCGAGTACATGTGCGTCCCTTAGCGGCCGCACTCGTCTCGGCACCAATAGGCATCGCCGGCGTTGGGTCAAAAGACCCAACCAGCCAATTACTCAGTGCAGATGGAACAACCATCCACTTAGCCACAAGCAAGAGTCAAGAGTGGACTTAAACCTCCCAACGACAAGTTCCTTCACTGCCTCACATTCCCGTGGCCCAAATGCCTCGGTCGAATGCCAGGCCGCAGCTCTGACTGAGTCAACTCCGTCCCTCTCCCTGCAGCCCGAGTACATGTGTGTTCCTTTGGGCGGCACTCGTCCTTGGCAACGTCGGGCCTCCAACAGCCCAACAGCCAAAGACCCAAACTAGTACAAGTCAGTATGGTGTGCTAACGCGGACCACGTCGCACCCAATCTCCGCCCTGTTCCAGGACTCAACACTTGCCGAACCGTTAGACGGCTCTGATGTGCAATGCCCCTTGCACCTTTTGTGGCATGAGTCATACAATCAGGATGACCCTTAGTTGCCTCGTGCCAGTGGTCACACTAGCACTCGCAACCTAAGGGCGGCATTGAGCACAAAGTGCTCACTACCTCTTGGAGTCGATACCAAGCCATCCTGGGAACATGCATGCTCACAGGCTTGCCTAGTCCCTTTCAGGCCCGGGCAGGTGCCTTCCACGGCACCCGCTAACTGACCTAAGGGTCAGCATCGAGCACAACATGCTCAGACTATTGGAGTCGCTACCAAGCCACCCTAGCAGCGTGCATGCTCAAGGCACATCCGGTCCTCATTAGGCCCGGAAAGATGCCCTCCACAGCATCCGCAAACACGGCCCTCACTTGAGTCACAAGCTGACGCAACTCAGCTTGGCCCTAACATCCTCTAGTTGCTTCGTGCCCCTGGTGACACTGGCACTTGTAACCTAAGGGCAGCACTAAGCACAATGTGCTCGTGCTATTGGAGTCACTACCAAGCCACCCTGGCAGTGTGCATACCCGAAGGCAAAAAAAAAGAGTCAAGAGTGGACTTGAACCTCCCAACGACAAGTTCCTTCACTGGCTCACATTCCCGTGGCCCAAATGCCTCGATCGAATGCCAGGCCGCAGCTCAGACTGAGTCAACTCCGTCCCTCTCCCTGCAGCCCGAGTACATGTGCGTCCCTTAGCGGCGCACTCGTCCTCGGCACCGTCAGGCCTCCAACAGCCCAACAGCCAAAGATCCCAACTAGTACGAGTCAGTAAGGTGTGCTAACGCGGACCACGTCGCACCCTGTCTCCGCCCTGTTCCAGGACTCAACACTTGCCGAACCGTCTAACGGCTCTGATGTGCAATGCCCCTTGCACCTTTCGTGGCATGAGTCATACAATCAAGATGACCCATAGTTGCCTCGTGCCAGTGGTCACACTAGCACTCGCAACCTAAGGGCGGCATTGAGCACAAAGTGCTCACTACCTCTTGGAGTCGATACCAAGCCATCCTGGGAACATGCATGCTCACAGGCTTGCCCAGTCCCTTTCAGGCCCGGGCAGGTGCCTTGCACGGCACCCGCTAACTGACCTAAGGGTCAGCACCGAGCACAACATGCTCAGACTATTGGAGTCGCTACCAAGCCACCCTAGCAGCGTGCGTGCTCAAGGCACATCCAATCCTCATTAGGCCCGGACAGATGCCCTCCAAACATCCACAAACACGGCCCTCACTTGAGTCACAAGCTGACGCAACTCAGCTCGGCCCTGACATCCTCTAGTTGCTTCGTGCCCGTGGTGACACTAGCACTTGCAACCTAAGGGCAGCACTAAGCACAATGTGCTCGTGCTATTGGAGTCACTACCAAGCCACCCTAGCAGTGTGCATACCCGAAGGCAAAAAAAAAAAGAGTCAAGAGTGGACTTAAACCTCCCAACGACAAGTTCCTTCACTGGCTCACATTCCCGTGGCCCAAATGCCTCGATCGAATGCCAGGCCGCAGCTCAGACTGAGTCAACTTCGTCCCTCTCCCTGCAGCCCGAGTACATGTGCGTCCCTTAGCGGCGCACTCGTCCTCGGCACCGTCGGGCCTCCAACAGCCCAACAGCCAAAGATCCCACCTAGTACAAGTCAGTAAGGTGTGCTAACACGGACCACGTCGCACCCTGTCTCCGCCCTGTTCCAGGACTCAACACTTGCCGAACCGTCAGACGACTCTGATGTGCAATGCCCCTTTCACCTTTCGTGGCATGAGTCATACAATCAGGATGACCCTTAGTTGCCTCGTGCCAGTGGTCACACTAGCACTCGCAACCTAAGGGCGGCATTGAGCACAAAGTGCTCACTACCTCTTGGAAGTCGATACCAAGCCATCCTGGGAAAATGCATGCTCACAGGCTTGCCCAGTCCCTTTCAGGCCCGGGCAGGTGTCTTTCACGGCACCCGCTAACTGAGCTAAGGGTCAGCACCGAGCACAACATGCTATGACTATTGGAGTCGCTACCAAGCCACCCTAGCAGCGTGCATGCTCAAGGCACATCCGGTCCTCATTAGGCCCAGACAGATGCCCTCCACAGCATCCGCAAACACGGCCCTCACTTGAGTAACAGCTGACGCAACTCAGCTCGGCCCTGACATCCTCTAGTTGCTTCGTGCCCGTGGTGACACTGGCACTTGCAACCTAAGGGCAGCACTAAGCACAATGTGCTCGTGCAATTGGAGTCACTACCAAGCCACCCTGGCAGTGTGCATACCCGAAGGCAAAAAAAAAAGAGTCAAGAGTGGACTTAAACCTCCCAATGACAAGTTCCTTCACTGGCTCACATTCCCGTGGCCCAAATGCCTCGATCGAATGCCAGGCCGCAGCTCAGACTGAGTCAACTCCGTCCTCACCCTGCAGCCCGAGTACATGTGCGTCCCTTAGCGGCCGCACTCGTCCTCGCACCGTCGGGCCTCCAACAGCCCAACAGCCAAAGATCCCAACAAGTACGAGTCAGTAAGGTGTGCTAACACGGACCATGTCGCACCCTGTCTCCCGCCCTGTTCCAGGACTCAACACTTGCTGAACCATCACGACTCTGATGTGCAATGCCCCTTGCACCTTTCGTGGCAGGAGTCATACAATCAGGATGACCTTTAGTTGCCTCGTGCCAGTGGTCACACTAGCACTCGCAACCAAGGGCGGCATTGAGCACTAGTGCTCACTACCTCTTGGAGTCGATACCAAGCCATCCTGGGAACATGCTCACAGGCTTGCCCAGTCCTTTCAGGCCCGGGCAGGTGCCTTCCACGGCACCCGCTAACTGACCTAAGGGTCAGCCGAGCACAACATGCTCAGACTATTGGAGTCGCTACCAAGCCACCCTAGCAGCGTGCGTGCTCAAGGCACATCCAGTCCTCATTAGGCCCGGACAGATGCCCTCCACAACATCCACAAACACGGCCCTCACTGAGTCACAAGCTGACACAACTGAGCTCGGCCCTGACATCCTCTAGTTGCTTCGTGCCCGTGTGACACTAGCACTTGCAACCTAAGGGCAGCACTAAGCACAATGTGCTCGTGCTATTGGAGTCACTACCAAGCCACCCTAGCAGTGTGCATACCCGAAGGCAAAAAAAAAAGAGTCAAGAGTGGACTTAAACCTCCAACGACAAGTTCCTTCACTGGCTCACATTCCCGTGGCCCAAATGCCTCGATCGAATGCCAGGCCGCAGCTCAGACTGAGTAACTTCGTCCCTCTCCCTGCAGCCCGAGTACATGTGCGTCCTTAGCGGCAGCACTCGTCCTCGGCACCGTCGGGCCTCCAACAGCCCACACAGCCAAAGATCCCAACTAGTACGAGTCAGTAAGGTGTGCTAACACGGACCATGTCGCACCCTGTCTCCGCCCTGTTCCAGGACTCAACACTTGCTGAACCATCAGACGACTCTGATGTGCAATGCCCCTTGCACCTTTCGTGGCAGGAATCATACAATCAGGATGACCTTTAGTTGCCTCGTGCCAGTGGTCACACTAGCACTCGCAACCTATGGGCGGCATTGAGCACATAGTGCTCACTACCTCTTGGAGTCGATACCAAGCCATCCTGGGAACATGCATGCTCACAGGCTTGCCCAGTCCCTTTCAGGCCCGGGCAGGTGCCTTCCACGGCCCGCTAACTGACCTAAGGGTCAGCACCGAGCACAACATGCTCAGACTATTGGAGTCGCTACCAAGCCACCCTAGCAGCGTGCGTGCTCAAGGCACATCCAGTCCTCATTAGGCCCGGACAGATGCCCTCCACAACATCCACAAACACGGCCCTCACTTGAGTCACAAGCTGCAACTCAGCTCGGCCCTGACATCCTCTAGTTGCTTCGTGCCCGTGGTGACACTAGCACTTGCAACCTAAGGGCAGCACTAAGCACAATGTGCTCGTGCTATTGGAGTCACTACCAAGCCACCCTAGCAGTGTGCATACCCGAAGGCAAAAAAAAAGAGTCAAGAGTGGACTTAAACCCCCCGACAAGTTCCTTCACTGGCTCACATTCCCGTGGCCCAAATGCCTCGATCGAATGCCAGGCCGCAGCTCAGACTGAGTCAACTTCGTCCCTCTCCCTGCAGCCCGAGTACATGTGCGTCCCTTAGCGGCCGCACTCGTCCTCGGCACCGTCGGGCCTCCAACAGCCCAACAGCCAAAGATCCCACCTAGTACGAGTCAGTAAGGTGTGCTAACACGGACCACGTCGCACCCTGTCTCCGCCCTGTTCCAGGACTCAACACTTGCCGAACCGTCAGACGACTCTGAGTGCAATGCCCCTTTCACCTTTCGTGGCATGAGTCATACAATCAGGATGACCCTTAGTTGCCTCGTGCCAGTGGTCACACTAGCACTCGCAACCTAAGGGCGGCATTGAGCACAAAGTGCTCACTACCTCTTGGAGTCGATACCAAGCCATCCTGGGAACATGCATGCTCACAGGCTTGCCCAGTCCCTTTCAGGCCCGGGCAGGTGTCTTTCATGGCACCCGCTAACTGAGCTAAGGGTCAGCACGAGCACAACATGCTCAGACTATTGGAGTCGCTACCAAGCCACCCTAGCAGCGTGCATGCTCAAGGCACATCCGGTCCTCTTGGCCCGGACAGATGCCCTCCACAGCATCCGCAAACACGGCCCTCACTTGAGTAACAAGCTGACGCAACTCAGCTCGGCCCTGACATCCTCTAGTTGCTTCGTGCCCGTGGTGACACTGGCACTTGCAACCTAAGGGCAGCACTAAGCACAATGTGCTCGTGCTATTGGAGTCACTACCAAGCCACCCTGGCAGTGTGCATACCGAAGGCAAAAAAAAAAGAGTCAAGAGTGGATAAACCTCCTAATGACAAGTTCCTTCACTGGCTCACATTCCCGTGGCCCAAATGCCTCGATCGAATGCCAGGCCGCAGCTCAGACTGAGTCAACTCCGTCCCTCTCCCTGCAGCCCGAGTACATGTGCGTCCCTTAGCGGCCGCACTCGTCCTCGGCACCGTCGGGCCTCCAACAGCCCAACAGCCAAAGATCCCAACTAGTACGAGTCAGTAAGGTGTGCTAACACGGACCACGTCGCACCCTGTCTCCGCCCTGTTCCAGGACTCAACACTTGCCGAACCGTCAGACGACTCTGATGTGCAATGCCCCTTTCACCTTTCGTGGCATGAGTCATACAATCAGGATGACCTTAGTTGCCTCGTGCCAGTGGTCACACTAGCACTCGCAACCTAAGGGCGGCATTGAGCACAAAGTGCTCACTACCTCTTGGAGTCGATACCAAGCCATCCTGGGAACATGCATGCTCACAGGCTTGCCCAGTCCCTTTCAGGCCCGGGCAGGTGCCTTCCACGGCACCCGCTAACTGACCTAAGGGTCAGCACCGAGCACAACATGCTCAGACTATTGGAGTCGCTACCAAGCCACCCTAGCAGCGTGCGTGCTCAAGGCACATCCAGTCCTCATTAGGCCCGGACAGATGCCCTCCAACATCCACAAACACGGCCCTCACTTGAGTCACAAGCTGACGCAACTCAGCTCGGCCCTGACATCCTCTAGTTGCTTCGTGCCCGTGGTGACACTGGCACTTGCAACCTAAGGGCAGCACTAAGCACAATGTGCTCGTGCTATTGGAGTCACTACCAAGCCACCCTGGCAGTGTGCATACCCGAAGGCAAAAAAAAAGAGTCAAGAGTGGACTTAAACCTCCCAATGACAAGTTCCTTCACTGGCTCACATTCCCGTGGCCCAAATGCCTCGATCGAATGCCAGGCCGCAGCTCAGACTGAGTCAACTCCGTCCCTCACCCTGCAGCCCGAGTACATGTGCGTCCCTTAGCGGCCGCACTCGTCCTCGGCACCGTCGGGCCTCCAACAGCCCAACAGCCAAAGATCCCAACTAGTACGAGTCAGTAAGGTGTGCTAACACGGACCACGTCGCACCCTGTCTCCGCCCTGTTCCAGGACTCAACACTTGCCGAACCATCAGACGACTCTGATGTGCAATGCCCCTTGCACCTTTCGTGGCATGAGTCATACAATCAGGATGACCTTAGTTGCCTCGTGCCAGTGGTCACACTAGCACTCGCAACCTAAGGGCGGCATTGAGCACAGTGCTCACTACCTCTTGGAGTCGATACCAAGCCATCCTGGGAACATGCATGCTCACAGGCTTGCCCAGTCCCTTTCAGGCCCGGGCAGGTGCCTTCACGGCACCCGCTAACTGACCTAAGGGTCAGCACCGAGCACAACATGCTCAGACTATTGGAGTCGCTACCAAGCCACCCTAGCAGCGTGCGTGCTCAAGGCACATCCAGTCCTCATTAGGCCCGGACAGATGCCCTCCACAACATCCACAAACACGGCCCTCACTTGAGTCACAAGCTGACGCAACTCAGCTCGGCCCTGACATCCTCTAGTTGCTTCGTGCCCGTGGTGACACTAGCACTTGCAACCTAAGGGCAGCACTAAGCACAATGTGCTCGTGCTATTGGAGTCACTACCAAGCCAAGCAGTGTGCATACCCGAAGGCAAAAAAAAAAGAGTCAAGAGTGGACTTAAACCTCCCAACGACAAGTTCCTTCACTGGCTCACATTCCCGTGGCCCAAATGCCTCGATCGAATGCCAGGCCGCAGCTCAGACTGAGTCAACTTCGTCCCTCTCCCTGCAGCCCGAGTACATGTGCGTCCCTTAGCGGCCGCACTCGTCCTCGGCACCGTCGGGCCTCCAACAGCCCAACAGCCAAAGATCCCACCTAGTACGAGTCAGTAAGGTGTGCTAACACGGACCACGTCGCACCCTGTCTCCGCCCTGTTCCAGGACTCAACACTTGCCGAACCGTCAGACGACTCTGATGTGCAATGCCCCTTTCACCTTTCGTGGCATGAGTCATACAATCAGGATGACCCTTAGTTGCCTCGTGCCAGTGGTCACACTAGCACTCGCAACCTAAGGGCGGCATTGAGCACAAAGTGCTCACTACCTCTTGGAGTCGATACCAAGCCATCCTGGGAACATGCATGCTCACAGGCTTGCCCAGTCCCTTTCAGGCCCGGGCAGGTGTCTTTCACGGCACCCGCTAACTGAGCTAAGGGTCAGCACCGAGCACAACATGCTCAGACTATTGGAGTCGCTACCAAGCCACCCTAGCAGCGTGCATGCTCAAGGCACATCCGGTCCTCATTAGGCCCGGACAGATGCCCTCCACAGCATCCGCAAACACGGCCCTCACTTGAGTAACAAGCTGACGCAACTCAGCTCGGCCCTGACATCCTCTAGTTGCTTCGTGCCCGTGGTGACACTGGCACTTGCAACCTAAGGGCAGCACTAAGCACAATGTGCTCGTGCTATTGGAGTCACTACCAAGCCACCCTGGCAGTGTGCATACCCGAAGGCAAAAAAAAAAGAGTCAAGAGTGGACTTAAACCTCCTAATGACAAGTTCCTTCACTGGCTCACATTCCCGTGGCCCAAATGCCTCGATCGAATGCCAGGCCGCAGCTCAGACTGAGTCAACTCCGTCCCTCACCCTGCAGCCCGAGTACATGTGCGTCCCTTAGCGGCCGCACTCGTCCTCGGCACCGTCGGGCCTCCAACAGCCCAACAGCCAAAGATCCCAACTAGTACGAGTCAGTAAGGTGTGCTAACACGGACCATGTCGCACCCTGTCTCCGCCCTGTTCCAGGACTCAACACTTGCTGAACCATCAGACGACTCTGATGTGCAATGCCCCTTGCACCTTTCGTGGCAGGAGTCATACAATCAGGATGACCTTTAGTTGCCTCGTGCCAGTGGTCACACTAGCACTCGCAACCTAAGGGCGGCATTGAGCACATAGTGCTCACTACCTCTTGGAGTCGATACCAAGCCATCCTGGGAACATGCATGCTCACAGGCTTGCCCAGTCCCTTTCAGGCCCGGGCAGGTGCCTTCCACGGCACCCGCTAACTGACCTAAGGGTCAGCACCGAGCACAACATGCTCAGACTATTGGAGTCGCTACCAAGCCACCCTAGCAGCGTGCGTGCTCAAGGCACATCCAGTCCTCATTAGGCCCGGACAGATGCCCTCCACAACATCCACAAACACGGCCCTCACTTGAGTCACAAGCTGACGCAACTCAGCTCGGCCCTGACATCCTCTAGTTGCTTCGTGCCCGTGGTGACACTAGCACTTGCAACCTAAGGGCAGCACTAAGCACAATGTGCTCGTGCTATTGGAGTCACTACCAAGCCACCCTAGCAGTGTGCATACCCGAAGGCAAAAAAAAAGAGTCAAGAGTGGACTTAAACCTCCCAACGACAAGTTCCTTCACTGGCTCACATTCCCGTGGCCCAAATGCCTCGATCGAATGCCAGGCCGCAGCTCAGACTGAGTCAACTTCGTCCCTCTCCCTGCAGCCCGAGTACATGTGCGTCCCTTAGCGGCCGCACTCGTCCTCGGCACCGTCGGGCCTCCAACAGCCCAACAGCCAAAGATCCCACCTAGTACGAGTCAGTAAGGTGTGCTAACACGGACCACGTCGCACCCTGTCTCCGCCCTGTTCCAGGACTCAACACTTGCCGAACCGTCAGACGACTCTGATGTGCAATGCCCCTTTCACCTTTCGTGGCATGAGTCATACAATCAGGATGACCCTTAGTTGCCTCGTGCCAGTGGTCACACTAGCACTCGCAACCTAAGGGCGGCATTGAGCACAAAGTGCTCACTACCTCTTGGAGTCGATACCAAGCCATCCTGGGAACATGCATGCTCACAGGCTTGCCCAGTCCCTTTCAGGCCCGGCAGGTGTCTTCACACCCCGCTAACTGACTAAGGGTCAGCACCGAGCACACATGCTCAGACTATTGGAGTCGCTACCAAGCCACCCTAGCAGCGTGCATGCTCAAGGCACATCCGGTCCTCATTAGGCCCGGACAGATGCCCTCCACAGCATCCGCAAACACGGCCCTCACTTGAGTACAAGCTGACGCAACTCAGCTCGGCCCTGACATCCTCTAGTTGCTTCGTGCCCGTGGTGACACTGGCACTTGCAACCTAAGGGCAGCACTAAGCACAATGTGCTCGTGCTATTGGAGTCACTACCAAGCCACCCTGGCAGTGTGCATACCCGAAGGCAAAAAAAAAGAGTCAAGAGTGGACTTAAACCTCCCAACAAGTTCCTTCACTGGCTCACATTCCCGTGGCCCAAATGCCTCGATCGAATGCCAGGCCGCAGCTCAGACTGAGTCAACTCCGTCCCTCACCCTGCAGCCCGAGTACATGTGCGTCCCTTAGCGGCCGCACTCGTCCTCGGCACCGTCGGGCCTCCAACAGCCCAACAGCCAAAGATCCCACTAGTACGAGTCAGTAAGGTGTGCTAACACGGACCATCGCACCCTGTCTCCGCCCTGTTCCAGGACTCAACACTTGCCGAACCGTCAGACGACTCTGATGTGCAATGCCCCTTGCACCTTTCGTGGCATGAGTCATACAATCAGGATGACCTTAGTTGCCTCGTGCCAGTGGTCACACTAGCACTCGCAACCTAAGGGCATTGAGCACAAGTGCTCACTACCTCTTGGAGTCGATACCAAGCCATCCTGGGAACATGCATGCTCACAGGCTTGCCCAGTCCCTTTCAGGCCCGGGCAGGTGCCTTCACGGCACCCGCTAACTGACCTAAGGGTCAGCACCGAGCACAACATGCTCAGACTATTGGAGTCGCTACCAAGCCACCCTAGCAGCGTGCGTGCTCAAGGCACATCCAGTCCTCATTAGGCCCGGACAGATGCCCTCCACAACATCCAAACACGGCCCTCACTTGAGTCACAAGCTGACGCAACTCAGCTCGGCCCTGACATCCTCTAGTTGCTTCGTGCCCGTGGTGACACTGCACTTGCAACCTAAGGGCAGCACTAAGCACAATGTGCTCGTGCTATTGGAGTCACTACCAAGCCACCCTGGCAGTGTGCATACCCGAAGGCAAAAAAAAAGAGTCAAGAGTGGACTTAAACCTCCCAACGACAAGTTCCTTCACTGGCTCACATTCCCGTGGCCCAAATGCCTCGATCGAATGCCAGGCCGCAGCTCAGACTGAGTCAACTCGTCCCTCCCTCCCTGCAGCCCGAGTACATGTGCGTCCCTTAGCGGCCGCACTCGTCCTCGGCACCGTCGGGCCTCCAACAGCCCAACAGCCAAAGATCCCACTAGTACGAGTCAGTAAGGTGTGCTAACACGGACCACGTCGCACCCTGTCTCCGCCCTGTTCCAGGACTCAACACTTGCCGAACCGTCAGACGACTCTGATGTGCAATGCCCCTTTCACCTTTCGTGGCATGAGTCATACAATCAGGATGACCCTTAGTTGCCTCGTGCCAGTGGTCACACTAGCACTCGCAACCTAAGGGCGGCATTGAGCACAAAGTGCTCACTACCTCTTGGAGTCGATACCAAGCCATCCTGGGAACATGCATGCTCACAGGCTTGCCCAGTCCCTTTCAGGCCCGGGCAGGTGCTTTCACGGCACCCGCTAACTGAGCTAAGGGTCAGCACCGAGCACAACATGCTCAGACTATTGGAGTCGCTACCAAGCCACCCTAGCAGCGTGCATGCTCAAGGCACATCCGTCCTCATTAGGCCCGGACAGATGCCCTCCACAGCATCCGCAAACACGGCCCTCACTTGAGTAACAAGCTGACGCAACTCAGCTCGGCCCTGACATCCTCTAGTTGCTTCGTGCCCGTGGTGACACTGCACTTGCAACCTAAGGGCAGCACTAAGCACAATGTGCTCGTGCTATTGGAGTCACTACCAAGCCACCCTGGCAGTGTGCATACCCGAAGGCAAAAAAAAAAGAGTCAAGAGTGGACTTAAACCTCCTAATGACAAGTTCCTTCACTGGCTCACATTCCCGTGGCCCAAATGCCTCGATCGAATGCCAGGCCGCAGCTCAGACTGAGTCAACTCCGTCCCTCACCCTGCAGCCCGAGTACATGTGCGTCCCTTAGCGGCCGCACTCGTCCTCGGCACCGTCGGGCCTCCAACAGCCCAACAGCCAAATCCCAACTAGTACGAGTCAGTAAGGTGTGCTAACACGGACCATCGCACCCTGTCTCCGCCCTGTTCCAGGACTCAACACTTGCCGAACCATCAGACGACTCTGATGTGCAATGCCCCTTGCACCTTTCGTGGCAGGATCATACAATCAGGATGACCTTTAGTTGCCTCGTGCCAGTGGTCACACTAGCACTCGCAACCTAAGGGCGGCATTGAGCACAGTGCTCACTACCTCTTGGAGTCGATACCAAGCCATCCTGGGAACATGCATGCTCACAGGCTTGCCCAGTCCCTTTCAGGCCCGGGCAGGTGCCTTCCACGGCACCCGCTAACTGACTAAGGGTCAGCACCGAGCACAACATGCTCAGACTATTGGAGTCGCTACCAAGCCACCCTAGCAGCGTGCGCTCAAGGCACATCCGTCCTCATTAGGCCCGGACAGATGCCCTCCACAACCCACAAACACGGCCCTCACTTGAGTCACAAGCTGACGCAACTCAGCTCGGCCCTGACATCCTCTAGTTGCTTCGTGCCCGTGGTGACACTAGCACTTGCAACCTAAGGGCAGCACTAAGCACAATGTGCTCGTGCTATTGGAGTCACTACCAAGCCACCCTAGCAGTGTGCATACCCGAAGGCAAAAAAAAAGAGTCAAGAGTGGACTTAAACCTCCCAACGACAAGTTCCTTCACTGGCTCACATTCCCGTGGCCCAAATGCCTCGATCGAATGCCAGGCCGCAGCTCAGACTGAGTCAACTTCGTCCCTCTCCCTGCAGCCCGAGTACATGTGCGTCCCTTAGCGGCCGCACTCGTCCTCGGCACCGTCGGGCCTCCAACAGCCCAACAGCCAAAGATCCCACCTAGTACGAGTCAGTAAGGTGTGCTAACACGGACCACGTCGCACCCTGTCTCCGCCCTGTTCCAGGACTCAACACTTGCCGAACCGTCAGACGACTCTGATGTGCAATGCCCCTTTCACCTTTCGTGGCATGAGTCATACAATCAGGACCCTTAGTTGCCTCGTGCCAGTGGTCACACTAGCACTCGCAACCTAAGGGCGGCATTGAGCACAAAGTGCTCACTACCTCTTGGAGTCGATACCAAGCCATCCTGGGAACATGCATGCTCACAGGCTTGCCCAGTCCCTTTCAGGCCCGGGCAGGTGTCTTTCACGGCACCCGCTAACTGAGCTAAGGTCAGCACCGAGCACAACATGCTCAGACTATTGGAGTCGCTACCAAGCCACCCTAGCAGCGTGCATGCTCAAGGCACATCCGGTCCTCATTAGGCCCGGACAGATGCCCTCCACAGCATCCGCAAACACGGCCCTCACTTGAGTAACAAGCTGACGCAACTCAGCTCGGCCCTGACATCCTCTAGTTGCTTCGTGCCCGTGGTGACACTGGCACTTGCAACCTAAGGGCAGCACTAAGCACAATGTGCTCGTGCTATTGGAGTCACTACCAAGCCACCCTGGCAGTGTGCATACCCGAAGGCAAAAAAAAAAGAGTCAAGAGTGGACTTAAACCTCCTAATGACAAGTTCCTTCACTGGCTCACATTCCCGTGGCCCAAATGCCTCGATCGAATGCCAGGCCGCAGCTCAGACTGAGTCAACTCCGTCCCTCACCCTGCAGCCCGAGTACATGTGCGTCCCTTAGCGGCCGCACTCGTCCTCGGCACCGTCGGGCCTCCAAGCCCAACAGCCAAATCCCAACTAGTACGAGTCAGTAAGGTGTGCTAACACGGACCATGTCGCACCCTGTCTCCGCCCTGTTCCAGGACTCAACACTTGCTGAACCATCAGACGACTCTGATGTGCAATGCCCCTTGCACCTTTCGTGGCAGGAGTCATACAATCAGGATGACCTTTAGTTGCCTCGTGCCAGTGGTCACACTAGCACTCGCAACCTAAGGGCGGCATTGAGCACATAGTGCTCACTACCTCTTGGAGTCGATACCAAGCCATCCTGGGACCATGCATGCTCACAGGCTTGCCAAGTCCCTTTCAGGCCCAGGCAGGTGCCTTCCACGGCACCCGCTAACTGACCTAATGGTCAGCACCGAGCACAACATGCTCAGACAATTTGAGTCGCTACCAAGCCACCCTAGCAGCGTGCATGCTCAAGGCACATCCGGTCCTTATTAGGCCCGGACAGATGCCCTTCACAGCATCCGCAAACACGGCCCTCACTTGAGTCACAAGCTGATGCAACTCAGCTCGGCCCTGACATCCTCTAGTTGCTTCGTGCCCATGGTGACACTGGCACTTGCAACCTAAGGGCAGCACTAAGCACAATGTGCTCGTGCTATTGGAGTCACTACCAAGCCACCCTGGCAGTGTGCATACCCGAAGGCATGCCCGGTCCTTACTAGGCCCGGACGGGTGTCCTCCACAACACCCGCTAACCTAGCCCTCGCTCGAGTCACAAGCTGGCGCAACCCAGCTCGGCCAAGACCAACGCATCATGCCCTTCAACTGATGCCCATCCCTCGGACCTTCGTCCTCGGGGGTCTCAAGGACCGTGGAACTTAAGGGGCTAGGTCATAGCGACAATCAAGTATGGGGTTGACAAGCAATCCCAACACAAGTCTTAACGGGCACCAACCAAAGGACAAACTGGCATGGAGCTACTTGTAACCAAGCAGCTCGCGAATAGGGGCATGACAAACCTCCCCCACCGAAGCTCTTGCCGTCCCCGGCAAGATACAACAATGAGTCTTAGCTCAGCTAACAATATTTCATCATGCTCCAATAGTTTCCCTTCTTTGAAGGTATACCAACCCATAGACAATGTCTTTGACCAACACACACAGGCAACTGCCTTGAACCGTTAACCTGTGCGTTTCCTCAAAGCTCAAATATTTTTGAGTTCTTCCACGTTCTACTTGAATGGGTCACTGATCTAAAGAGCACCACAGCGTCGGTGGCCTTTTGTGTCATTTTCTTCGTGACACATCGCCACTTGGTGCCCTAATGCTCAATTTGTTGTGACGTCCTGAGTCCTTCCATTCACATCACAACGACACCAAGTGAACAGCGAACACGCTGCTGCGACATCCTGAGTCCTTCCATTCGTTGCGCGGCAACATTCCGATGTTATGCAGTAATAGGTACCCCATGTCTCTTCAATGTCAATGTTCTTAGTCCTTCAATTCGCATCGACACTTACTGCACTATCCTTCATCGGCGACATCAGCCCTAGGAAGCTGAGTCTTAGCTGGCTGTGCCTACTCCTGTGCAGAATTTGCACGAGCGACAAAGACCTTTACAGGTCAACGTCTGCACGCCAGATGGGTCGTTTTCTTTTAGGCCATGCCCGAGGAACAACCACCCCAAAGGAACCAAGTAGTTTCAGTGCTAAGCACCTAACTATGAGACGAGGGGCAACGTCGAAGCCATAAGAAGGAACTTCCCCACCGGTCCTGGGACGCAAGTGCGTCTTCAACTATATCCAAGTACTATAACAAAATTCCCTAGATTCCACCTTAGTGGAGCCTCGGGCGAAGCCACACTTCCATTAAAATTCTGGGACTTCCCACAGGCATGGGGCACCCAAGGGGGCCGCACCACTTCCTGTTAACTCCGCGATATAGTAATAATCGCGGCACCGCAAGGCAACTTGCAAGTGCACCCAACACTTGGTAGCACGAAGCCACATCGGGTCTCAAGTCCCATTTTTGAGCCGAAGGTAGTTTAGGCTTAGATCACATCGCTAATTCTGCTCTAGGACACCATGGTTAGCGAGGCTTTCACATAAAACCACATGACTAAGCGAATTAGTTTTCACAGTACAAGTAGACCGGCTAGAAAGATGGGCCAATCAGCACCCTTTTCAACTTAATACGGCAACAACATCCTCAACACTAGATTCCGGCAAGGCCATCTTAAGCTCAAGCGGTCAAAGTCTACGGAGCCTAGTCGTGGACTTATGACAACCCTTGAATCAAGTTTTGACACAGCATCCGCTTTCAACACAAAGGAGAAAGGGCAAGGTTGTTATGAGAGCACCCCTAATGTGCCTCCTTATCAGGAGCACAGGTTGCTCGCCCATAATTGGAACGAATCTTCCAATTCCAAGGAGTTCCTGAAGTTTCATGGGGCCAGTGGGATTTAACCTTCCGCACCTCAGATCTTGTATTGCATCCTATTCACCGTAGGGTTTAGAAGGTCTCTCCTCACTAGGAGGAAACCGAGCTAATGTCCAATTTTTACTTAGAACCACGTATGCATCTTACCGTAACAGAGTTTGCAAAAGGCCACTTCTTCATGAGCTTATATGCTCATTTCCTGACAGAAGGACTAATTGAATCCCCATCACATATATACGGCCAACGTTGGCTCGTTCCAAAAGAACACCACTTCTTGGTACCACCTCCTTTACTAGGTTCCCTTTCCCAACTAACCCTGGAGCTGAGGGGACTTGGGTCATTGCCACAACAACCTTGTCTACGGATTATCCGCAAGGTTTTGTTGGCGACTTGACCTTGTTATCGGCCTAGCAGCCCATAACAAACCACGACGTTCTAGAACGTCAAATCAACCACACTCCGGCAGCTTGCCTACACAGAAGGCTCGCTTGGTGAAGTGGCAACACCGATCGAGGTATGGAAACGAACAAGTCTTTGGCTTATCAGCCTTTTACCCGCCCACAAGAATACCTAGTTGGACAAGTCAACCCTCAAGGAACCCAACAACCTCAGATTGCTATGATAATCAAGGGGACCGATTCTCTCTTCCAAAGGCACGATCACCCTCAGACTCGGTCTCTTGAAGCTTAAACCAGAATTCAGTGTATCTTACATCTTAGGCTAACCCATCGGTCTGTCATAACATTGTGCTCATCACCGCGTGAACCTTTAGCTCAACACGAATTACCACATCTCAATGGCGGGTCCGGACCACAATAACCAAGTTGTTTGACGTGCACTGCCAATAGGTCAACACAAAGTCATCCATCAACCACCCGAAGATGGTTGAACCTACCGAACACCGGATTACACCTAGAGTCCGAGGACTCACAGGCAACGTCGAAAACGCCTATGTTTTGACTTTTGCCAGCAACGGTAGGGGCAAGAACCTATGTCAAACACTTTGCTCGGTCAATCCTTGGTTGTAACCGTTAAGCCAAACCTCTGTTGACCATCTAGAACCTCAACACGATTCATATCCATAAATGAACCGAAAGGCTAAGATTGACCAGCATGTCTAAAGGTTCATCAAGCGACTCTAGCAACGTTCCAACAATGTCCTTTAAGACCTGCTAGTCTTCAAAACACTCGTCACTGATCAAGAGACGAAGGTGTTTGAACATCGGATCGTGCTAATATCCAAACAACGGAGTGATGCTCCTGCGGTAGCTTGGGCCTCACCCAACAGCCGACAAATAGTCATCCGATCTGACACCGCTTGGCCAAGCCCAAGATCTGAATCGTTGACCTCTAAGAGGACAAGGCTCAGCTCAGGCCTTCGGTCTAAACGGCCACAAGCCATTCTGCGAGACTGGGTTTGCAGCCAGCACCTAATCTCGGTCGGCTCCAACAAGCTCATTTACAGCAACATGAGATCAAACTTCTTTCATTGCAGCTTCAAGTGAAGGCAAGAAAGGAGAACTCAAGGTAAGCCCATAAGGGTTGTACCTAGGTGTGAAAGTACACACGATCGGCATGTTGCAAGAGACTACCATCCCGACTCGCAGGGTCATACGGACAACTTCTCTTCCGAACACGCGACAAGTCTCAAACCCACGCTTGTTCGAACCAACTTGACATCTAACCCCGCACACCTGACCTTGTCATTGGGCAAACACTCTCGTAGAGTTTGCATTACACTTCAACGTACGAGCAAGTTATCCCGATCCCATCAAGGACTGAATAGGATGAGCCAACCTTCAGAAGAAGGATCTTTTCCGACTTAAACAAATAAGTCAACCTACGAAAGTAGGGTCTCTTTGCTAAAGGCATTCTAGAACCCATTTGCGGTCTTTGACTAAGGATTAGTAAACCTTCCTTCGAAGGATCTTTTCTAACTAAGTCTATCACAAGTTAGGCTAACTCATAGCTTAGCCTCGTCCTAACCCTTCCCCAATGAGACCATTACAGCAAGGGTATTGGATTAAGCCTAACTTGAGTTAACTCAACCCACGAAATTAAGTCACAATGGCAAACTAATAGGTTTCATCAAAGCCTTCATCCCAAACTAACCGTCCGAATGGAATCAACAACAACAGCCCACCTTGGCCAGGCGGCAAGGGGAAGACATCAACGAGCCACTCTCATGAAGTATCAAGAAAACTATAGAGTGTGCTCTAATACCACAATTGTATTGCCCAACCTTAATCGGGAAATTTTTGCGCGGAAGCGAGACCCCAAGGGGCTCTTACGGATTAGGTCATAAGACCAATTAGGCATCACCGGCTTTGGGTCAAAAGACCCAACCTGCCTATTACTCAGTGCAGATGGAATAACCATTCACTTAGCCACAAGCAAGAGTCAAGAGTGGACTTAAATCTCTCAACGACAAGTTCCTTCACTGGCTCACATTCCCGTGGCCCAAATGCCTCGAACGAATGCCAGGCCGCAGCTCAGACTGAGTCAACTCCGTCCCTCTCCCTACAGCCCTAGTACATGTGCTCCCTTAGCGGCCGCACTCGTTCTCGGCACCGTCGGGCCTCCAACAGCCCACCAGCCAAAGATCCCAACTAGTACGAGTCAGTAAGGTGTGCTAACGCGGACCACGTCGCACCCTGTCTCTGCCCTGTTCCAGGACTCAACACTTGCCGAACCGTCAGACGGCTCTGATGTGCAATGCCCCTTGCACCTTTCGTGGCAGGAGTCATACAATCAGGATGACCCTTAGTTGCCTCGTGCCAGTGGTCACACTAGCACTCGCAACCTAAGGGTGGCATTGAGCACAAAGTGCTCACTACCTCTTGGAGTCGATACCAAGCATCCTGGGACCATGCATGCTCACAGGCTTGCCCAGTCCCTTTCAGGCCCGGGCAGGTGCCTTCCACGGCACCCGCTAACTGACCTAAGGGTCAGCACTGAGCACAAACATGCTCAGACAATTTGAGTCGCTACCAAGCCACCCTAGCAGCGTCCATGCTCAAGGCACATCCGGTCCTCATTAGGCCCGGACAGATTTCCTCCACAGCATCCGCAAACACGGCCCTCACTTGAGTCACAAGCTGACGCAACTCAGCTCGGCCTTGACATCCTATAGTTGCTTCGTGCCCGTGGTGACACTGGCACTTGCAACCTAAGGGCAGCACTAAGCACAGTGTGCTCGTGCTATTGGAGTCACTACCAAGCCACCCTGGCAGTGTGCATACCCGAAGGCATACCCGTTCCTTACTAGGCCCGGACGGGTGTCCTCCATAACACCCGCTAACCCAGCCCTCGCTCGAGTCACAAGCTGGCGCAACCCAGCTCGGCCAAGACCAACGCATCATGCCCTTCAACTGATGCCCATCCATCGGACCTTCGTCCTCGGGGTCTCAAGGACCGTGGAACTTGAGGGGCTAGGTCAAAGCGACAATCAAGTATGAGGTTGACAAGCAATCCCAACACAAGTCTTAACGGGCACCAACCAAAGGGCAAACTGGCATGGAGCTACTTATAACCAAGCAGCTTGCCAAAAGGGGCATGACAAACCTCCCCCACCGAAGCTCTTGCCGTCCCCGGCAAGATACAACAATGAGTCTTAGCTCAGCTAAGAAGATTTCATCATGCTCCAACAGTTTCCCTTCTTTGAAGGTATAACAACCCATAGATAATGTCTTTGACCAACACACACTGGCAACTGCCTTGAACCGTTAACCTGTGCGTTTCCCCAAAGCTCAAATATTTTTGAGTTTTTCCACGTTCTACTTGAATGGGTCACTGATCTAAAGAGCACCACAGCGTCGGTGGCCTTTTGTGTCATTTTCTTCTCGACACATCACCACTTAGTGCCCTGATGCTCAATTTGTTGTGACGTCCTAAGTCCAACCATTCACATCACAACGACACCAAGTGAACAGCGAACACGCTGCTGCGGCGACATCCTGAGTCCTTCCATTCGTGGCGCGGCAACATTCCGATGTTATGCAGCAATAGGTTCCCCATGTCTCTTCAATGTCAATGTCCTTAGTCCTTCAATTCGCATCAACACTTACTGCACTATCCGTCATCGGCGACATCAGCCCTAGGAAGCTGAGTCTTAGCTGGCTGTGCCTACTCCTGTGTAGAATTTGCACGAGCGACAAAGACCTTTACAGGTCAACGTCTGCACGCTAGATGGGTCATTTTCTCTTAGGCCATGCCCGAGGAACAACCACCCCAAAGGAACAAAGTAGTTCCACTACTAAGCACATAACTACGAGACGAGGGGCAAAGTCGAAACATAAGAAGGAACTTCCCCACCAGTCCTGGAACGCAAGTGCGTCTCCAACTATATCCGAGTACTATAACAAAATTCCTTAGGTTCCACCTTAGTGGAGCCCCGGGCCGAAGCCACAGTTCCATTAAAACTCTGGGACTTCCCACAGGCATGGGGAACCCAAGGGGGGCGCACCACTTCCTGTTAACTCCGCGATATAGTAATTATCGCGGCACCGCAAGGGCAACGTGCAAGTGCACCCAACACTTGGTAGCACGAAGCCACATCGGGTCTCAAGTCCCATTTTTGAGCCAAAGGTAGTTTAGGCTTAGATCACATCGCTAATTCTGCTCTAGGACACCATGGTTAGCGAGGCTTTCACATAAAACCACATGACTAAGCGAATTAGTTTTCACAGTACAAGTAGACCGGCTAGAAAGATGGGCCAATCAGCCCCCTTTTCAACTTAATACGGCAACAACACCCCCAACACTAGATTCCGGCAAGGCCATCTTAAGCTCAAGCGGTCAAAGTCTGCGGAGCCTAGTCGTGGACTTATGACAACCCTTGAATCAAGTTTTGACACAGCATCCGCTTTTAACACAAAGGAGAAAGGGCAAGGTTGTTATGGGAGCACCCCTAATGTGCCTCCTTATCAGGTGCACAGGTTGCTCACCCATAATTGGAACGAATCTTCCAATTCCAAGGAGTTCTTGAAGTTTCATGGGGCCAGTGGGATTTAACCTTCCGCACCTCAGATCTTGTATTGCATCCTATTCACCGTAGGGTTTAGAAAGTCTCTCCTCACTAGGAGGAAACCGAGCTAATGTCCAATTTTTACTTAGAACCACGTATGCATCTTACCGTAAAGAGTTTGCAAAAGGCCACTTCTTCATGAGCTTATATGCTCATTTCCTGACAGAAGGACTAATTGAATCCCCATCACGTATATACGGCCAACGTTGGCTCCGTTCCAAAAGAACACCACTTCTTGGTACCACCTCCTTTACTAGGTTCCCTTTCCCAACTAACCCTGGAGCTGAGGGGACTTGGGTCATTGCCACAACAACCTTGTCTACGATTATCCTAAGGTTTTGTTGGCGACTTGACCTTGTTATCGGCCTAGCAGCCCATAACAAACCACGACGTTCTAGAACGTCAAATCAACCAACACACTCCGGCAGCTTGCCTACACTGAAGGCTCGCTTGGTGAAGTGGCAACACCGATCGAGGTATGGAAACGAACAAGTCCTTGGCTTATCAGCCTTTGACCCGCCCACAAGAATACCTAGTTGGACAAGCCAACCCTTAAGGAACCCAACAACCTCAGATTGCTATGATAATCAAGGGGACCAATTCTCTCTTCCAAAGGCACGTTCACCCTCAGACTCGGTCTCTTGAAGCTTAAACCAGAATTCAGTGTATCTTACATCTTAGGCTAACCCATCGGTCTATCATAACATTGTGCGCATCACCGCGTGAACCTTTAGCTCAACACGAATTACCACATCTCAATGGCGGGTCTGGACCGCAATAACCAAGTTGTTTGACGCGCACAGCCAATAGGTCAACACAAAGTCATCCATCAACCACCCGAAGATGGTTGAACCTACCGAACACAGGATTACACCTGGAGTCCGAGGACTCACAGGCAACGTCAAAACGCCTATGTTTTGACTTTTGCCAGCAACGGCAGGGGCAAGAACCTATGTCAAACACTTTGCTCGGTCAATCCTTGGTTGTAACCGTTAAGCCAAACCTCTGTTGACCATCTAGAACCTCAACACGATTCATATCCATAAATGAACCGAAAGGCTAAGATTGACCAGCATGTCTAAAGGTTCATCAAGCGACTCTAGTAACGTTCCAACAATGTCCTTTAAGACCTGCTAGTCTTCAAAACACTCGTCACTGATCAAGAGACGAAGGTGTTTGAACATCGGATCGTGCTAATATCCAAACAACGGAGCGATGCTCCTGCGGCAGCTTGGGCCTCACCCAGCAGCCGACAAATAGTCATCCGATCTGACACCGCTTGGCCAAGCCCAAGATCTGAATCGTTGACCTCTAAGAGGACAAGGCTCAGCTCAGGCCTTTGGTCTAAACGGCCACAAGCCATTCTGCGAGACTGGGTTTGCAGCCAACACCTAATCCAGATCGGCTCCAACAAGCTCATTTACAGCAACATGAGATAAACTTCTTTCATTGCAGCTTCAAGTGAAGGCAAGAAAGGAGAACTCAAGGTAAGCCCATAAGGGTTGTACCTAGGTGTGAAAGTACACACGATCGGCATGTTGCAAATGACTACCATCCCGACTCGCAGGGTCATACGGACAACTTCTCTTCTGAACACGTCACAAGTCTCAAACCCACACTTGTTCGAACCAACTTGACATCTAACCCCGCACACCTGACCTTGTCATTGGGCAAACACACTCGTAGAGTTTGCATTACACTTCAACGTACGAGCAAGTTATCCCGATCCCATCAAGGACTGAACAGGATGAGCCAACCTTCAGAAGAAAGATCTTTTCCGACTTAGACAAATAAGTCAACCTATGAAAGTAGGGTCTCTTTGCTAAAGGCATTCAAGAACCCATTTGCGGTGTTTGACTAAGGATTAGTAAACCTTCCTTCGAAGGATCTTTTCTAACTAAGTCTATCACAAGTCGGGCAAACTCATAGCTTAGCCTCGTCCTAACCCTTCCCCAATGAGACCATTACAGCAAGGGTATTGGATTAAGCCTAACTTGAGTTAACTCAACCCACGAAATTAAGTCACAACGACAAACTAATAGGTTTCATCAAAGCCTTCATCCCAAACTAACCGTCCGAATGGAATCAACAACAACAGCCCGCCTTGGCCAGGCGGCAAGGGGAAGACATCAATGAGCCACTCTCATGAAGTATCAAGAAAACTATAGAGTGTGCTCTGATACCACAATTGTAGTGCCCAACCTTAATCCAGAAATTTTACGCGGAAGCGAGACCCCAAGGGGCTCTTACGGATTAGGTCATAAGACCAATTAGGCATCACCGGTTGGGTCAAAAGACCCAACCAGCCTATTACTCAGTGCAGATGCAACAACCATCCACTTAGCCACAAGCAAGAGTCAAGAGTGGACTTAAACCTCCCAACGACAAGTTCCTTCACTGGCTCACATTCCCGTGGCCCAAATGCCTCGATCGAATGCCAGGCCGCAGCTCAGACTAAGTCAACTCCGTCTCTCTCCAATAGCACGAGCACATTGTGCTTAGTGCTACCCTTAGGTTGCAAGTGCCAGTGTCACCACGGGCACGAAGCAACTAGAGGATGTCAGGGCCGAGCTGAGTTGCGTCAGCTTGTGACTCGAGTGAGGGTCGTGTTTGCGGATGCTGTGGAGGGTATCTGTCCGGGCCTAATGAGGACCGGACGTGCCTTGAGCATGCACGCTGCCAGGGTGGCTTGGTAGCGACTCCAATAGTCTGAGCATGTTGTGCCCGATGCTGACCCTTAGGTCAGTTAGCGGGTGCCGTGGAAGGCACCTGCCCGGGCCTGAAAGGGACTGGGCAAGCCTGTGAGCATGCATGTTCCCAGGATGGCTTGGTATTGACTCCAAGAGGTAGTGAGCACTTTGTGCTCAATGCCTCCCTTAGGTTGTGAGTGCTAGAGTGACCACTGGCACGAGGCAACTAAGGGTCTCCTGATTGTATGACTCATGCCACGAAAGGTGCAATGGGCATTGCACATCAGAGCCGTCTTACGGTTCGGCAAGTGTTGAGTCCTGGGACAGGGCGGAGACAGGGTGCGACGTGGTCCGCGTTAGCATACCTTACTGACTCGTACTAGTTGGGATCATTGGCTGTTGGGCTGTTGGAGGCCCGACGGTGCCGAGGACGAGTGCGGCCGCTAAGGGACGCACATGTACTCGGGCTGCAGGGAGAGGGACGGAGTTGACTCAGTCTGAGTTGCAGCCTGGCATTCGATCGAGACATTTGGGCCACGGGAATGTGAGCCAGTGAAGGAACTTGTCTTTGGGAGGTTTAAGTTCACTCTTGACTCTTGCTTGTGGCTAAGTGGATGGTTGTTCCATCTACACTGAGTAATAGGCTGGTTGGATCTTTTGACCCAACGCCGGTGATGCCTAATTGGTCTTATGACCTAATGATACCACAATTGTAATGCCCAACCTTAATCCGGAAATTTTTGCGTGGAAGCGAGACCCCAAGGGGCTCTTACGGATTAGGTCATAAGACCAATTAGGCATCACCACGTCGCACCCTGTCTCTGCCCTGTTCCAAGACTCAACACTTGCCGAACCGTCAGACGGCTCTGATGTGCAATGCCCCTTGCACCTTTCGTGGCAGGAGTCATACAATCAGGATGACCCTTAGTTGCCTCGTGCCAGTGGTCACACTAGCACTCGCAACCTAAGGGCGGCATTGAGCACAAAGTGCTCACTACCTCTTGGAGTCGATACCAAGCCATCCTGGGACCATGCATGCTCACAGGCTTGCCCAGTCCCTTTCAGGCCCGGGCAGGTGCCTTCCACGGCACCCGCTAACTGACCTAAGGGTCAGCACCGAGCACAACATGCTCAGACAATTTGAGTCGCTACCAAGCCACCCTAGCAGCGTCCATGCTCAAGGCACATCCGATCCTCATTAGGCCCGGACAGATGCCCTCCACAGCATCTGCAAACACGGCCCTCACTTGAGTCACAAGCTGACGCAACTCAGCTCGGCCCTGACATCCTATAGTTGCTTCATGCCCGTGGTGACACTGGCACTTGCAACCTAAGGGCAGCACTAAGCACAATGTGCTCGTGCTATTGGAGTCACTACCAAGCCACCCTGGCAGTGTGCATACCCGAAGGCATACCCGTTCCTTACTAGGCCCGGACGGGTGTCCTCCATAACACCCGCTAACCCAGCCCTCGCTCGAGTCACAAGCTGGCGCAACCCAGCTCGGCCAAGACCATTGCATCATGCCCTTCAACTGATGCCCATCCCTCGGACCTTCGTCCTCGGGGGTCTCAAGGACTATGGAACTTAAGGGGCTAGGTCAAAGCGACGATCAAGTATGAGGTTGACAAGCAATCCCAACCCAAGTCTTAACGGGCACCAACCAAAGGGCAAACTGGCATGGAGCTACTTGTAACCAAGCAGCTTGCCAAAAGGGGCATGACAAACCTCCCCCACCGAAGCTCTTGCCGTCCCCGACAAGATACAACAATGAGTCTTAGCTCAGCTAAGAAGATTTCATCATGCTCCAACAGTTTCCCTTCTTTGAAGGTATAACAACCCATAGATAATGTCTTTGACCAACACACACAGGCAACTGCCTTGAACCGTTAACCTGTGCATTTCCCCAAAGCTCAAATATTTTTGAGTTTTTCCACGTTCTACTTGAATGGGTCACTGATCTAAAGAGCACCACAGCGTCGGTGGCCTTTTGTGTCATTTTCTTCTCGACACATCGCCACTTGGTGCCCTGATGCTCAATTTGTTGTGACGTCCTAAGTCCTTCCATTCACATCATAAACACCAAGTGAACAGCGAACACGCTGCTGCGACATCCTGAGTCCTTCGATTCGTGGCGCGGCAACATTCCGATGTTATGCAGTAATAGGTTCCCCATGTCTCTTCAATGTCAATGTCCTTAGTCCTTCAATTCGATCGACACTTACTGCACTATCCGTCATCGGCGACATCAGCCCTAGAAGCTGAGTCTTAGCTGGCTGTGCCTACTCCTGTGCAGAATTTGCACGAGCGACAAAGACCTTTACAGGTCAACTCTGCACGCCAGATGGGTCATTTTCTCTTAGGCCATGCCCGAGGAACAACCACCCCAAAGGAACCAAGTAGTTCCACTGCTAAGCACATAACTACGAGACGAGGGGCAACGTCGAAGACATAAGAAGGAACTTCCCCACCGTCCTGGGACGCAAGTGCGTCTCCAACTATATCCGAGTACTATAACAAAATTCCCTAGGTTCCTCCTTAGTGGAGCCCCGGGCCGAAGCCACACTTCCATTAAAACTCTGGGACTTCCCACAGGCATGGGGAACCCAAGGGGGCCACACCACTTCCTGTTAACTCCGCGATATAGTAATTATCGCGGCACCGCAAGGCAACTTGCAAGTGCACCCAACACTTGGTAGCACGAAGCCACATCGGGTCTCAAGTCCCATTTTTGAGCCGAAGGTAGTTTAGGCTTAGATGACATCGCTAATTCTGCTCTAGGACACCATGGTTAGCGAGGCTTTCACATAAAACCACATGACTAAGCGAATTAGTTTTCACCGTACAAGTAGACCGGCTAGAAAGATGGGCCAATCAGCCCCCTTTTTCAACTTAATACGACAACATCCCCAACACTAGATTCCGGCAAGGCCATCTTAAGCTCAAGCGGTCAAAGTTTGCGGAGCCTAGTCGTGGACTTATGACAACCCTTGAATCAAGTTTTGACGCAGCATCCGCTTTCAACACAAAGGAGAAAGGGCAAGGTTGTTATGGGAGCACCCCTAATGTCCCTCCTTATTAGGAGCACAGGTTGCTCACCCATAATTGGAATGAATCTTCCAATTCCAAGGAGTTCCTGGAGTTTCATGGGGCCAGTGGGATTTAACCTTCCGCACCTCAGATCTTGTATTGCATCCAATTCACCGTAGGGTTTAGAAGGTCTCTCCTCACTAGGAGGAAACCGAGCTAATGTCAAACTTTTACTTAGAACCACGTATGAATCTTACCGTAAAAGTTTGCAAAAGGCCACTTCCTGAGCTTATATGCTCATTTCCTGACAGAAGGACCAATTGAATCCCCATCACGTATATAAGGCCAACGTTGGCTCCGTTCCAAAAGAACACCACTTCTTGGTACCACCTCCTTTACTAGGTTCCCTTTCCCAACTAACCCTGGAGCTCAGGGGACTTGGGTCATTGCCACAACAACCTTGTCTACGGATTATCCGTAAGGTTTTGTTGGCGACATGACCTTGTTATCGGCCTAACAGCCCATAACAAACCACGACGTCCTACAACGTCAAATCCACCAACACACTCCGGCAGCTTGCCCACACAGAAGGCTCGCTTAGTGAAGTGACAACACCGATGGAGGTATGGAAACGAACAAGTCTTTGGCTTATCAGCCTTTGACCCGCCCACAAGAATACCTAGTTGGACAAGCCAACCCTCAAGGAACCCAACAACCTCAGATTGCTATGATAATCAAGGGGACCGATTCTCTCTTCCAAAGGCACGTTCACCCTCAGACTCGTCTCTTGAAGCTTAAACCAGAATTCAGTGTATCTTACGTCTTAGGCTTACCCATCGGTCTGTCATAACATTGTGCGCATCACCGCGTGAACCTTTAGCTCAACACGAATTACCACATCTCAGTGGCGGGTCCGGACCGCAATAACCAAGTTGTTTGACGCGCAGTGCCAATAGGTCAACACAAAGTCATCCATCAACCACCCGAAGATGGTTGAACCTACCAAACACAGGATTACACCTGGAGTCCGAGGACTCACCGACAACGTCGAAAACGCCTATGTTTTGACTTTTGCCAGCAACGGTAGGGGTAAGAACCTATGTCAAACACTTTACTCAGTCAATCCTTGGTTGCAACCGTTAAGCCAAACCTCTGTTGACCATCTAGAACCTCAACACGATTCATATCCATAAATGAACCGAAAGGCTAAGATTGACCAGCATGTCTAAAGGTTCATCAAGCGACTCTAGCAACTTCCAACAATGTCCTTTAAGACCTGCTAGTCTTCAAAACACTCGTCATTGATCAAGACGAAGGTGTTTGAACATCGGATCGTGCTAACATCCCAACAACGGAGCAATGCTCCTACGGCGGCTTAGGCCTCACCCAGCAGCCGACAAATAGTCATCCGATCTGACACCGCTTGGCCAAGCCCAAGATCGGAATCGTTGACCTCTAAGAGGACAAGGCTCAGCTCAGGCCTTCGGTCCCCTTGATTATCATAGCAATTTGAGGTTGTTGGGTTCCTTGAGGGTTGGCTTGTCCAACTAGGTATTCTTGTGGGCGGGTCATAGGCTGATAAGCCAAAGACTTGTTCGTTTCCATACCTCGATCGGTGTTGTCACTTCACCAAGCGAGCCTTCTGTGTGGGCAAGCTGCCGGAGTGTGTTGGTGGATTTGACGTTCTAGGACGTCGTGGTTTGTTATGGGCTGTTAGGCCGATAACAAGGTCATGTCGCCAACAAAACCTTGCGGATAATCCGTAGACAAGGCCGTTGTGGCAATGACCTAAGTCCACTGAGCTCCAGGGTTAGTTGGGAAAGGGAACCTAGTAAAGGAGGTGGTACCAAGAAGTGGTGTTCTTTTGGAACGGAGCCAACGTTGGCCTTATATACGTGATGGGGATTCAATTGGTCCTTCTATCAGGAAATGAGCATATAAGCTCATGAGGAAGTGGCCTTTTGCAAACTCTTTTGCAGTAAGGTGCATACGTGGTTCTAAGTAAAAATTGGACATTAGCTCGGTTTCCTCCTAGTGGGGAGAGACCTTCTAAACCCTATGGTGAATTGGATGCAATACAAGATCTGAGGTACGAAAGGTTAAATCCCACTGGTCCCACGAAACTTCAGGAACTCCTCGAAATTGGAAGATTCGTTCCAATTATGGGTGAGCAACCTGTGCTCCTGATAAGGAGGCACATTAGGTGTTCTCCCATAACAACCTTGCCCTTTCTCCTTTGTGTTGAAAGCGGATACTGTGTCAAAACTTGATTCAAGGGTTGTCAAAAGTCCACGACTAGGCTTCGTAGACTTTGACCGCTTGAGCTTAAGATGGCCTCGCCAGAATCTAGTGTTGGGGATGTTGTTGCCGTATTAAGTTGAAAATGGGGATGATTGGCCCATCTTTCTAGCCGGTCTACTTGTACTATGAGATCTGATTCGCTTGGTCTCGTGGTTTAAGTGAAATCTTTGCTGACCACGGAGACCTTGAGCAGAATTGGTGATGTGATCTAAAGCCCAAACTACCTTTGGCTCAAAATGGGACTTGAGACCCTGTAGCTTCGTGCTACCAAGTGTTGGGTGCACTTGCAAGTTGCCTTGCGGTGCCGCGATAGTTACTATATTGCGAAGTTTAACAGGAAGTGGTGCGGTCCCCTGAGGGAGCCCCATGCCTGTGGGAAGTCCCAGAGTTCTAGTGGAAGTGTGGCTTCGGCCCGGGGCTCCACTAAGGTGGAACCTAGGGAATTTTGTTATAGTACTTGGATATAGCTGGAGATGCACTTGTGTCCCAGGACCGGTGGGGGAGTTGCTTCTTATGGCTTCGATGTTGCCATTCGTCCCGTAGTTAGGTGCTTAGCACTGAAACTACTTGGTTCCTTTGAGGTGGTTGTTCCTCGGGCATGGCCTAAGAGGAAATGACCCATCTGGCGTGCAGACGTTGACCTGTCAGGGTCTTTGTCACTCGTGCAAATTCTGCACAGGAGTAGGCACAGCCAGCTATGGCTCTACTTATCAAGGCTGATGTCGCCGATGACAAGCCGTGCAGTAAGTGTCGATGCGAATTGAAGGACTAAGGACATTGACATCAAAGAGGCATGGGGAACCTGTTACTGCACAACATCATCGAAATGTTGCCACGCCACGAATGGAAGGACTCAGGATGTCGCAAACGCGTTGGTTGTTCACTTGGTGTCGTTGCGATGCGGATGGAAGGACTCAGGACGTCGCAATAGTTTGAGCATCAGGGCACCAAGTAGCAAAGTGTCGCAAAAAAACAAAAACAAAACACCATGGTGTGGCGCTCTATAGACCGATGACCCATTCAAGTAGAACGTGGTAGAATCAAAATGTTTGAGCTTCGGGAAACACACACCTACCTTCCCGACGACGGTTCACGGCAGTTGCCTGTGTGTGTTGGTCAAAGACATTGTCCTGTGGGTTGTTATAACCTTCAAAGTATGTAAACTATAGGAGCATGATAGAATCTTCTTATTGAGTAAGACTCATCGTTGTATCTTGCCGGGACGGCAAGAGCTTCGGGGGGAGGTTTGTCATGCCCCTTTTGGCGAGCTGCTTGGTTACAAGTAGCTCCATGCCAGTTTGCCCATTGGTTGGTGCCCGTCAAGACTTGTGTTGGGATAGCTTATCAACCCCATACTTGATTGTCGCTTTGACCTAGCCCCTTAAGTTCCACGGTCCTTGAGACCCCCGAGGACGAAGGCCCGAGGGATGGGCATCAGTTGAAGGGCACGATGCGTTGGTATTGGCCGAGCTGAGTTACGCCAGCTTGTGACTCGATCGAGGGCTGAGTTAACGGGTGTTGTGGAGGACACCATCCGGGCCTAGTAAGGACCGGGTATGCCTTCGGGTATGCACACTGCCAGGGTGGCTTGGTAGTGACTCCAATAGCACGAGCACATTGTGCTTAGTGCTGCCCTTAGGTTGCAAGTGCCAGTGTCACCACGGGCACGAAGCAACTAGAGGATGTCAGGGCCGAGCTGAGTTGCGTCAGCTTGTGACTCAAGTGAGGGCCGTGTTTACGGATGCTGTGGAGGGCATCTGTCCGGGCCTAATGAGGACCAGATGTGCCTTGAGCATGCACGCTGCTAGGGTGGCTTGGTAGCGACTCCAATAGTCTGAGATTGTTGTGCTCGGTGCTGACCCTTAGGTCAGTTAGCGGGTGCCTGGGGGGCCTGAAAGGGACTGGGCAAGCCTGTGAGCATGCCTGTTCCCAGGATGGCTTGGTACCGACTCCAAGAGGTAGTGAGCACTTTGTGCTCAATGCCGCCCTTAGGTTGCGAGTGCTAGTGTGACCGCTGGCACGAGGCAACTAAGGGTCATCCTGATTGTATGACTCCTGCCACGAAAGGTACAAGGGGCATTGCACATCAGAGCCGTCTGATGGTTCGGCAAGTGTTGAGTCCTGGAACAGGGCGGAGACAGGGTGCGACGTGGTCCACGTTAGCACACCTTACTGACTCGTACTAGTTTGGGTCTTTGGCTGTTGGGCTGTTGGAGGCCCGACGGTGCCGAGGACGAGTACGGCCGCTAAGGGACTCACATGTACTCGGGCTGCAGGGAGAGGGACGGAGTTGACTCAGTCTGAGCTGCGGCCTGGCATTCGACCGAGGCATTTGGGCAACGGGAGTGTGAGTCAGTGAAGGAACTTGTCATTGGGAGGTTTAAGTCCACTCTTGACTCTTGCTTGTGGCTAAGTGGATGGTTGTTCCATCTGCACTAAGTATTAGGCTGGTTGGGTCTTTTGACCCAACGCCGGCGATGCCTAATTGGTCTTATGACCTAATCCGTAAGAGCCCCTTGGGCTTAGTGCTGCCCTTAGGTTGCAAGTGCCAGTGTCACCACGGGCACGAAGCAACTAGAGGATGTCAGGGGAGCTGAGTTGCGTCAGCTTGTGACTCGAGTGAGGGCCGTGTTTGCAGATGCTGTGGAGGGTATTCGTCCGGGCCTAATGAGGACTGGACGTGCCTTGAGCATGCACGCTGCCAGGGTGGCTTGGTAGCGACTCCAATAGTCTGAGCATGTTGTGCTCGGTGCTGACCCTTAGGTCAGTTAGCGGGTGCCGTGGAAGGCACCTGCCCGGGCCTGAAAGGGACTGGGCAAGCCTGAGCATGCATGTTCCCAGGATGGCTTGGTATCGACTCCAAGAGGTAGTGAGCACTTTGTGCTCAATGCCGCCCTTAGGTTGTGAGTGCTAGAGTGACCACTGGCACGAGGCTTATGATGACGATATACTATATTAACAGATACATGAAATAATGAAATCGTACTAGTATGATAAAAAATACAAGCAAATATCCTAAAATAGAAATCGAATCAAATATGTATGAATACTAGTGAATAAGATAGAAAAAAAATATCAAAATAAAATGTGATGAGAGAGAGTTTGCTCGGATTAGCGAGAATGTACATAAAATAATGAAAATGATTCTAAGAATAAAATAAAAAAAGAACTAGCAAACAGAACACAAGTAAAGTATCATTGAAATGAAATGAGATAAAATAAACAAGTAATGAAATAGTATGAACTGAGAAAAAACGAATGCGAAAATAAAATAAGTGAGCAAAACGAAACCGGCTAATGTGAAATAAATCAAAAATAAAATGATAAAATAAGTAAGTAACAAAAAGGGACGTGTTGAAAATAGAGGGATGTTGGACATTCATTTTAAAAAGATTGGGCTTTTCGGGAATGTTTTCAAAAAATTGACTTAAAAAAGTTGTCATAAAAAGATGGTTTCGTTTTGGCACGTATGTTGATATGTTTTGAAAAAGAAAAGTGACGACCCCCCTTATTTTATTCATTATTTTGGAATTTGCTTTAGGGGGGGGGGAGAATTTTGGGTGTCTACAGTATGGTGTTATAGTGACGATATATTCTGATCATAAAAGCCTTCAGTATCTATTCACCCAAAAAGATCTGAACATGAGGCAGAGGTGATGGGTCGAGTTCTTGAAGGACTACGACATCGACCTCAAGTACAAGGAGGGGAAGGCGAACATTGTAGCCAATGCCCTGAGCCGGAGAGCACACTTTTTACATGCCACGTCAGCCAACAGTAGCCTAGTCGAAGAAGTACACTGTGCTCAGGAGAGCGACCAGTACACACACCAATCAGCAGCAGTTAGTTGACGGCACATTTGAGGGACAGTAGTATGAGTTCAGACTCAGTGATGATGGACATATCAGATTGAGTGGTAGATTGTGCATCCCAGAGTCCAACCCGCAGTTGGAAAGAAAAGATACTCAGTGAAGCTCATTGCTCTACCTTGTCCATCCACCCGGGATCATTGAAGATGTATAAGGACCTGAAAGCTCATTTTTGGTGGAGCGACATGAAGAAGGATGTAGCAGAGTTTGTCACCCACTGCTTGACTTGTCAGAAAGTCAAGTTCAAGCACAGAAGACCAGGAGGTTTGGTGCAGCCTATGCCCATTCCGTACTAGAAATTTGAAGATCTATCTATGGAATTTATTATCGGCCTTCCACAGTCTAGGGGAGGTACGAACACCATTTAGGTGATCGTCAACAGATTGACGAAAGTGGCTAAGTTTATTCCTATCAAAGACACCTGGAAAGTTCCCAAGCTAGGGGATCTTTTCCAGTGAGAGATCATCAGACGTCTTGGAGTGCCGAAGACGATTGTTTAGATAGAGACCCCCGATTCCTATCATGGTTTTGGGGGCAAGTTCAGGAGGCTTTGGGTACGAAGCTGAAGCTAAGTATCGCCTTTCACCCGCAGACGGATGGTCAGAGAGAGAACCATTAAGACATTGGATGACATGCTCCGAGCATGCGCCTTAGATTTCCAGGAGAGCTGGATTGATCGGTTACACCTGATTGAGTTCGCCTACAACAACAGCTACCACACATCGATTCAGATGCCACCTTTTCAAGCGTTGTATGGCAGACCATGTAGGACACCTCTCTGTTGGGATGAGGCCAGCGAGAACACATTCCTTGGACCCGAGTACCTAGAGCAGGTAAAGGAGGATGTCTTACAGATCCGTAGAAACATGAAGGCTGCCCAGGATAGACAGAAGTCATATGCAGACGTCCGACAGAGAGATCTCGAGTTCGCAGTCAACGACCGAGTTCTCAGAGTGTCACCTATGAAGGGCATCTTCCGTTTTGGTCAAAAGGGCAAGTTGAGCCTGAAATATGTTGGTCCATATCGTATTAAGGAGCGAGTGGGCCCGTTAGCTTACAGGTTAGACTTACCTACTCAGCTCGGGAGAGTGCATGATGTATTCAATGTTTCTCAGCTGAAGAAATACATCCCTCACCCCTCGCATGTTTTGCAGCCAGAGCATTAGAGCTAGACCCGTCTCTCAGATACGAGGAGACTCCACTCCGTATTTTAGATACGAAGACACGGGAGACCAGGAACAAGACCGTTCGCATGGTCAAGGTTCTTTGGTTGAACCACGAGGTCGAAGAGGCCACTTGGTAGTTGGAGGATTCGATGAGAGCTAAGTATCCAGCACTTTTTGAATAGCGTCTATGAATACTTGTGGGGTACGGGGGCGTAACCCTTTTTAAGGGGGTAGAGCTTCTAGGGTTTGTATGTTTGTATGCAGGGCATACATGTTTTGTTTGGTTGTTTGTATCCTGTGTGATATCGGTTGTTTATGTGTGTGTCAATTGGTAGGTGATATATGTGTGTGTGTGTGTGTGTGTGTGTGGTGTGTGTGTGTGTGTGTGTGTGTGTGTGTGTGTGTGTGTGTGTGTGTGTGTGTGTGTGTGGTGTGTGTGTGTGTGTGTGTGTGTGTGTGGGTGTGTGTGTGTGTGTGTGTGTGTGTGTGTGTGTGTGTTGTGTGTGTGTGTGTGTGTGTGTGTGTGTGTGTGTGTGTGGTGTGGTGTGTGTGTGGTGTGTGTGTATTCCCTCATGAATTCAGTTCATATTGTATCATTTAGATACCAAGCATAGTATCGTTTAGATACTAATTGAATCATAAAGATGGAATGTGGAACGTGTAATGATGTGGACACCCCTGGGAGGTTGTCAAGACTTGTATAACTGATAGGAAATGATGTCATACTTGAAATAACGCCACAATTGAGGGCTATGTGCAATATTATTTCAACACAATATGTGTGAATGTCACATCAAATAGATGTGCATTATGGGTTATGTGGGTAATTATTATAAACTATTCGAGAAAGATGACTTCAGGACGAAGTCTCTTTATGGGGGATAGACTAAAATACCTCTAATTAATTAAACATTGTTTAAACATATAATAAATTAAATTAAGGCCTAAAGATGCCATAAAAATAAATTAAACACAATAATGTTTAACAGAAAGCAAGAATTGTACCCTTTGACCTTTTAGGGTGAAAATATACCCAAATGAACTCCTTAGGACCTAAAATTTTGTGCGAAGCCTTATAAATCATAAGTGAACACATTAAAACCATTTCCAAGGGAAACCAAGTTCAAAAACTTATTAGAACATAAAATGTGCACTAAGCTTCCTAACAACACATTTTTGTGAGATTGTCTCCAAAATGGATTTTGTTTGATTTTAGGGTCTTGAATACCCTTAAATATACTAATGTGACATAATGTACCACATTATAATGCCTAATTCAAAGGTTTTAAAAAAAAAATCAGAAATATGTGCATTGGTTTTTGAATAGTAACCAAATAGTGCAAAATAACACTTAAATCTCTTAATCTAGTCTATGGTCAATATGTCCCCCTTGACCTTGACTATTATTTCCGCCAGTTTAAGACTCATAACCAAGCATGTAGCCGTCCCCAATTGCAATTAAAGATGATTCATCATCTTTACTTTATTAAAGTGAGTTAAGTACAGTTTTACCATTTTAAAACTAATCAAACTTATCCCTTCACCTAGCCTGATTTCTTCCACCATTTTGGAGGTTGCTTCACCCTTAGGAAACCTCTTGAAAATATCTAGGATGAGTCATCTTATGTGTTGACCAAACCTAAGACTTTTTACCCTTAATAATCGGTTACCTCTTCTTTTCCCATTACCTTTCTTCTTCTTCAACCGTAGTAGCTCCATACCCTCTCCTTGCTGCTTGATAACTGTGAGATATCACCCATCTTCCGAGGCTACCATCTCAAGCTATAGGCAAGCTTCCATGGCTTAAAGATGATCATTCTTCTTCTTTCTTCCTCCTCTCTCTAATGAGCTCACCCATCTCCATTTTATCAAGAAAACTAAGCTGAGTTGGTGCTTGAAGTAGTGGGAATTCTCGGCTGAAAATAGAAGAAAAAAGGGAAGCTAGTTCTTACTTCTTTCTAAGGTAAAAATCAAGCATCAACCACCTTGTGTTCCTCTTCCATTTCCGTAATATTTGTAGTTTTTCCTTAGCCCTTTCCTTGCTCTTTTCATGTAAAAATCAGAGGATAAACAACCAGGTTCATGTGGTAACATGAACCATGCAAACAACCTTGGTTTAACCATTTTGGTAAGGATTCGCCCCCTCTTTATACCCCATGTTCTACGGGTTATTATGCTGGCAAGTAGTAGTTTAACACCTTGTTTTGCCTTGGAAAAATCAGGCGTGAATAGCCTTAGGGACCAGCTCCATAACAAGGTAAATATTGTGCCATTTTCCTAGCTTAAATCAACTTATAATAACCTTGTTTCATATGGCTAACATATGTTCTTTTCATGGCATGAAATGCTGGTGAAAAATCCATGAAAACCTCCTACACATACCTTAGGAAAATAGATCCAAGACCATCTATACCAAAGTGAGTATTTTGCTCCTAATGATGTATATATACTAAGCTAAGTGATTAGTGCTTATTTAATCTTGTGTTAAAAATAGGCCGAGGGAGTTAAGGACTGTTTGGTGTGCCTTGTGGCTCTACTTGGTAAGAAAAACCTTACCTTATAATATACTATGTTTTTATAAAATTTTGTGGCATATAAATGTTGGCCGTGGGGTATAGTGGTATTAAACAGCTTAGTTATGTATTAAAATACCTTAAAACATTTTTTCTAGTTAATATTGTGTTTAATGACCTATGAGGTCAAGGAAATAAATTAGGGGTTAAAAACATAATTTATAAAAATATATGGGCAAGGGTAAGATCAAGCGTAACAATATTATGTCATTTGGGACATTTATGTGTAATTTTATTCTTTGCTAATGTAACACCCTGGATTTTGCCTTAAAACATAGGTTATTAAATTACAAATCTGACGGTGAAAACGGCTTCGAAAACGGACCTCAAACGAGTCCTAAAAGGGCAAATGAAGCTTGGTCCGAACTTGTGTCCGGACATGGGAGGCTCGGACACAAGCCGAGAAAACTAAACCGCTGAAATCCAATTGTCCGAACTTGTGTCCGGACATTGATGTTCGGACACAAGTCGAGGGTTAAAAGTCTGGAAACCAAAGACGTCCGAACTTGTGTCCGGACTTCAAAGTTCGGACATAAGTCGAGTTTCAAAAGTCTGAAAATCCTTTACGCGCGTTCGAACGTTGGTCCAAGCTTGCAAGTTCAGACACAAGTCGAGACTTGCAAGTCGACCCCGTCCTTGCATGCTGTCCGAATGTTGATGTTCGGACAGAAGTTCGGACACGACAAAACTGAGAAAAATCACTTGGACTCCCGGGGCCTGTCCGAACGTGGACGTCCGGACGGATGTTCGGACAGGTCCTAGAATGCGTTTTAAAAACCAGCACAGGATCAAACCAACACCAAAATAAGCATAATAACTCAGCAATCGAAAGGAGAAACATTTGAGTAAATCAGTATCTCAACCAATACGTCTAAACACCGTTAAAAGGTCAGTTAAATAAGGTGCAAAAACTCCATCTCAACTATGTATTCCAAGAACTAAGCATCTCAAAGTAAGTAGCAGCGGAATTGCAAAATCCAAAATGGCGTTACCGTCACACTCTAGCAAAGAGTGCTCAGGCTTTAAACCACCAATCCAAAGGACCAAAACATATCCAAAATTTGTAACAACGTGATCTGAAACATAACTCAACTCAAATTCATACGAAGAGTTTATCCAGTCATCCTAAGCTATGTGATAGCGTGTCCCAATCCCCACCACAAGTACCTGCGATCATAAAACAACAATAGAAAACGCGAAGGGATCGCGCAAATCAGCAAAACTGAGTAAACATTGCCTCAACTTGTAAAATACATTTTGAAACTCATTTTACATTTGCAAAACATTAACTCACACCATAACGTTAACCAATTTCACCAACTCCAAACCACCATTAAAAACATTTCGGGGGAGAACTTTCCAAGAATCAAATCAATGGTATACACGGACGACACCCAAATTGGGGTCGCAACACTTAGAATCCCACCTCACACTACGTCCTTAAGTGTGCACACCCCCCAGATGGTAACTTATGACCCAAAGGAGTGATCATTAGAGCTTAACTACAAGTAATGTCTGCAGGCAAAATAATAAGAATATGCACGGGGTACATAGTCCCAATAATTACACGGAGCGCCATAAAGGCACCAACAATTTACACGGACCACCAAGAGGTACCAACAATCCAATAACCAATTCAAAGAAAGTCTCCCAAAACATTTATTCAAACCCTTTCGCAAAACACCTCATAGAATACACAGGGGAAATAATTCCCAGACCTCCGCGATATCAAAAACCATAGTAAATCCAATCCATTGATGTTTTGCAAAACACAGAGGTAGAGAATGTTGAGCACAACATTTACCTGGATACGCTCACAGCCACAGATTCACTTAGCAGGATCAGTAGTAGTGCCCGTCAGGGAATTCGGTGTCTAGAATTGCAAGTAGAAGCATATTCAGAAACAACTCGAATACTAACGAATTAATTATCGAACCTTACCAATTGATTCCCCTTACCCTTCTACCTAATCCGGCACCAGAGAAGTAACCTAGTGGCGAAAGAAGATCAAGAACGTGAATTGGGAAGGTTTGAGAGCTTGAGGAAAGAGAGAAGAGTGGAGGCGATATGTTGAAGACGAAGACGGTCGTGATATCGATCGTGTTATTAAATAGAAAACAATGTTTAAGTAATTAAGGAATTAGTAATTAACTAATAAATATACCTAGTTTAGTGGAGGAGAATTTATAACCTTATTATAAAATAACTTGAAATGATTTTAACAAACAAGATTTAAATTTGAGAGTAAAAGATTAACGTTGTAAACTGTAGAAGGATCTAGATCGACATGTTGAAAGAACAAGCAATGTTATTTAAATACATAGTCAAAATAAGAGGGAAACTAGTAAATTGTTAAGAAGAGATAAAGACAACTAATTATTTATGAAAGAGATGATTCCAAGTTAAATGATATTTACTAAATAAATGGATAAGTATGAGTGAAGATCGTGAGGAGTGGAACCATTTAGATATTTTAATATAATTAAGAATGAATAGAGATATTTTTAGAAGAAGTAAAATCCAACTTGAGCTCTTGGATAACAAATACATTAAGAATAATAACAACGACAACACCTATAACAATACTCACTTATTAAAAGTCATTTGAACTCCAAAAACCCAGAATACGCGACAACGTTACTAGACTTGGAAATAGGTGAATAGAATATATATATATATATCCTTTTAATATCGGTGGAGTAAAGAAATTTAAGTTGCTACAGGCGGTTTTAGAAATAGATGAATATATAATGAATATATAGCTTCTTTGGCTTCTATTTATATCATTCCCAACTACCCATGTTAGAGAATCATATTCACTCCAATTACATGTTAATTAATTCCTATGCCAAGATTTAGGGCATTTCATCTCATTCCCCTTAAAAGAAAGCTTCGCCCTCGAAGCTAGGCCTAATCAATACTCTAACCAGAAAAACTGATTCTGAAGGCTGGACAACTGAGCTTGACTCAAATCTTAAACTGGTACCTGATCAAAAGACTGAGGATACTTCTTCTTCATTTCCTCTTCGACCTCCCATGTGGCTTCGTCAGTCCCATGATTCGACCACAAAACCTTGACATTCGGGTGGACTTCGATCGGGTCTCTCTAGTCTTGGTGTCCAATACTTTAATGGGGTACTCCACGTACGACAGGTTCTGCTCCAACTCCAGCACCTCAGGCTGTAGGACGTGGGACGGGTCGGGAACATAACGCTTCAACTGAGAGACATGAAAAACATTATGGACTCTCTCCAGCTCACCAGGTAGTGCCAACCTGTAGGCCACCTCTCCAATTCTTTCTAGGACTCGGAAGGACCCACGAATTTGGGGCTCAATTTCCCCTTCTTCCCAAATCTGGTTACCCCTCTCACAGGAGACACCTTTAGGAAGACTCTATCTCCAACCTCAAATTCAACCGGTCTCCTCTTTAAGTCAGCATAGGATTTCTGTCTATCCTGGGCTGCTTTCATCCGGCTCTGGATGATTTGAGCCTGCTCCATCGTCTCTTCTATCAGCTGGGGTCCCAATATCACCGTCTCGCTGATTTCGCTCCAACATAAAGGGGTTATGCACTTCCTCCCATATAAAGCCTCATAGGGTGCCATCTTGATGCTGGCATGGTAGCTGTTATTATATGAGAACTCCACTAGATGAAGTTTGTCTGCCCAAGTTCCCTGGAAGTCCATAACACATGCTCGAAGCATGTCTTCCAAGGTCTGGATAGTCCTCTCTGTCTGACCATCCTTAGCTGGGTGAAAAGCAGTGCTCATCTTCAACTTAGTACCCATTGCCTTCTGAAACTGCTGCCAGAAATGGGCTAACAATCTCGAGTCTCGATCAGATACTATCGTCTGTGGCACGCCATGATATCTGACCACATACTAATGTATGCATCCACTAGCTGACTCATAGACCAAGTGCACTTCATATGTATGAATCGAGCGGACTTGGTGAGTCGATCCACGATTACCCATGTCTGGTTGACTCCACCCTTCGCCGGCGGTAGCCCAACCATAAAATCCATAGAAATAGAGTCCCACTTCCACTTGGGTACCTCAAAGGCTGCAACAATCCTCCCATCCTCTTATGCTTGAACTTCACTTTCTGGCAGGTGAGGCATCTAGACACGAACTCTGCTACCTCCCGCTTCATCCTCGGCCACCAAAACAATTTTTTCAGGTCTTTATATAGCTTATCTCCGCCTGGTTAGACTGAGTATGGAGTATTATGAGCCTCCTTCATCAGTCTCTCCTTCACATCCGCACGACCCTGAGGAACGCACCAACGGCCTCTGAATCTAAGACTGCCATCAACGTGGATTTCGAACCCTTCTGCCTTACCCTCCTTCAGCTTCTCTCTGATCCGTTCCAACTTAACATCGCCAGGCTGTCCTTTGAGTATCTCTCCATAAATGTCAGAGAAGATGCTCATCTGGAACAGTCTCATCTCTCGCTCAACGCCTCCGGACTCCATCACCACTAAGTCCAGTCTCTAGAAGTCACGAACCAATTCGTCTGGAAGGACCCACATGGAGTTCACTGAATGACTCCTCTTTCTGCTCAATGCATCTACCACCAAGTTGGACTTCCCTTCGTGATACAAAATCTCCAAGTCATAATCCTTAATCAGTTCCAACCACCTCCTCTGCCTCATATTCAACTCCTTTTGGGTGAAAATGTACTTGAGGCTTTTGTGGTCGTGTAGATCTTGCACGATACGCCATAGAGGTAGTGTCTCCAGATCTTGAGTGCTAAAACCACGGCTGCCAACTCCAAGTCATGGGTCTGATATCTGGCTCATACTCTTTCAACTGCCACGACACATAGGCGATAACTTTCCCGTGCTGCATCAGGAAACATCCCAGGCCATACTTGGAAGCGTCGCTAAATACTTCGAACCCATTTATCCCTGAAGGCAAGGTCAAAACCGGAGCGGTGGTCAATCTCTCTTTCAGCATCTAGAATGCCTTCTCGTAGTCATCATCCCATTGTAATTTGATCACCTTCTTCATAAGGTTGGTGAGAGGTCTTGCTATTTTGGAGAAGTCCTTCACAAAATGTCGGTAATACCCTACCAAGCCTAGAAAGGTTCGCACCTCGGTCAAGTTGTTGGGCCTTGGCCACTCCTTTACAGCTTGAATCTTCGACGGGTCTACCGAAATGCCTTCTCTAGTGATGACGTGGCCTAGAAATGCCACTCGGTCTAACTAGAAGTCACACTTGGCCAGCTTAGCGTACAACTGCTCTCTCAGTGTCTACAATACTAATCTCAAATGCTCCTCATGCTCCCTCTTGCCCTTGGAATATATGAGGATGTCATCTATGAAAACCACCACGAACTGATCTAAGTAAGGGTGGAAGATGCGGTTCATGAGGTCCATAAAGAGAGCCGGGGCATTAGTCAGTCCAAAGGGCATCACCAAGAACTCGAAGTGCCCATATCTGGTCCTGAAAGCTGTCTTCGAGATATCTCTCTCTGCCACTCTGAGCTGATGGTAACCCGACCTCAAATCAATCTTTGAGAAGATTCCCGCCCCTTGCAGCTGATCAAAAATATCGTCTATCCTCGGCAAAGGATATCTGTTCTTCACCGTGATCTGGCTCAGCTCCGTGTAGTCGATACATAGCCTCATAATCCCGTCTTTCTTCTTCACGAACAGGACCAGGGCTCCCCAAGGCGATACACTCGGGCGAATGTATCCCTTATCCAAAAGATCCTCCAACTGGGTCTTCAATTCCTTCAATTCTGAGGGTGCCATCCGGTAAGGGGCTTTCGAGATTGGCGCTGAGCCTGGCGCTAGGTCGATGTTGAATTCCACCTCTCGGTTTGGCGGCATACCCGGAATCTAGTCTGAGAACACATCTGGGAATTCGCTTACTACTCAGATCTCCTCCCTCTTATCTGACTCCCGGTTCAGGTCTTGGACGTAGCAAAGATACACCTGCTGTCCCTTCTTTACTTGCGAGAGAATTGTCATTGCTGAGACAATCTTCACTCTGGGCTTCTCCTCCACATTTTTGTACGAGACTCTCCATCCCGACGGTCCTCTGAGAATGATCTTCTGCTCGCTGCAGTCTATCCTTCCCTTGTATTTGCTCAGCCAGTCCATCCCCAGGATTATGTCGAAGTCGGTCAAGGAAAATTGGATCAAGTCCACTACAAAATTTTCTCCTTTGATGTCAATACTCACGTCCTACATCACATTCTTACACGTAATTACCCTTCCCGATGGTATAGATACAACTATCAGAGAAGTCTCACAAATCTCTATCCCCAATTTCCCAGCTAGATTATCATATATAAATGAATAGGTAGCTCCAGTATCAAAAAGAATACGTGGAGGAGTACCAAGAACAGTGAAGGTACCTGCCAGTACGTCTGCCTCGGCCTCAGCTTCGGCCCGACTCATCACATTGATCTTCCCTGGAGCTCGCTGCTGGTTGCCTCGGTACTCCCCTTGGCCTCTGTTACCGCCATCCCGCCCTCTCCGCTACCGCGCTGAGGAGCATCCCCGCGCTGATTCTGATTCGGACCCTAACTCTACTAGCCGGGCTGCCAGAAAGAGCGGTCGCCGCTGTGACTTCTCTGCTGACCGCCTCCCTGAGGGCTCTGGAAACACTCAAATAGTCAATGCCCCCGTCTTCCACAGCGAAAGCAGGTGACCAGGTTCCCCTCGCAATCCTTTCCCGGGTGATCTTTGTTGCACCTCTTACAGTAAAAGTGCCTCTCCTGCCTGAGCTCTCCCCTCTGAGACTGGTGATGGGACTGGTCACCTCGCCTCTAATCACCTCTCTGGTCTCCCCCGTATCTTGGCCTCCCGTCTCTGCGGTCCAAGTGAGGCTTCCACCTCTTCTCCGGCTGATGTCTGTGGGGCAGATCCACTCGTCCCCTGGGCTCTTATCCTCCCTCCATCTTCCTCTTATTGTCGGCCAGGACCTCTTTCCTTTTCTGCTGCACCCTGTACAGGTTAGCAGCCTTCCCGTACGCATCTTGGAGCATCGGGATAGTTAGCACACTGAGAGCGTCCTGTAAACTCTAGTTCAGCCCTCCCACAAATCTCTGCACCTTAGACGCCTCGTCAGGAACCATCGTAGGCGCAAACCTAGCCAGCTCTAGGAACTTTGAATGGTACTCCTTGACGCTCAACGACAGTTGCTTGAGTTCGGAGAACTCCAGGTACTTCTGCATCCTGACATGCTCCGGATAGAAGCGCCTCCTCATGGCTTCCTTTAGGCCGTCCCAGCCGAAGTCAGGTCCAGCTAGTAGCACATCTCTGTTGGCGGACCACCAGATGTCTGCCTCACTCTTGAAGTAGTAGACTGCTGCATTTACCCTTCGGTCAACTGGGCAATTGACTGTTTCGAAAATCTTATCAAACTCTCTAATCCAGACCTCGAGTAGCACCGGATTCTCCTCTCCCTTGAAGGCTGTGGGCTTTAGGTGGGCAATCCTCTTAGTATAGTCCTCCGGCACGTTATCCCTCTACGCCTGCCTCTGGACTATCTGTCCCAGGTTGAGAGCCAACTCCTGCAACTGCCTCATGGGGTCGTTGGCTGCCATCTGAGTTCTTTGACTCCTGCTTCTTGTGTGGTATGGGAAACTCAGTCTGTCAGCCAGTCCTGCACCCTATAGCTCTATGCGAACTCCTGATTACAAGTACTAAGTAGTGTAAGCAACATCCACCCACATCCCCATATATTAAGTCTCTACCCCATATTAGGAGCTAGCACCTCTAATAGCTCCAATCATCAGTACATAATACCCATTCAGTTATGCTAACATCATCACAAACATTGTAATACACAAACGGAGAATGAACCTCAATATCCATACAGTATAATACCACATACACAACATCGTAGGCACTGAAATTCCCCAAAGCGGCTTACCCCACATTTTAATTCCTTTTTAATCCAAATTTTATCTTGTTTACCAAACCTTGCTCTGATACCACCTTGTAACACCCAAGATTTTTAAATTACAAATCTGACGGCGAAAACAGCTTTGAAAACGGACCTCAAACGAGTCCTAAAAGGGCAAATGAAGCTTGGTCCGAACTTGTGTCCGGACATGGGAGGTTCAGACACAAGCCGAGAAAACTAAACCGCGGAAATCCAATTGTCCGAACTTGTGTCCGGACATTGATGTTCGGACACAGCTTGAGAGTTAAAAGTCTGGAAACCAAAGACATCCGAACTTATGTCCGGACTTCAAAGTTGGACACAAGTCGAGTTTCAAAAGTCCGAAAATCCTTTTCCCGCGTCCGAACGTTGATCCGAGCTTGCAAGTTCAGACACAAGTTGAGACTTGCAAGTCGACCCCGCCCTCGCATGCTGCTCGAACGTTGATGTTTGGAAAGAAGTTCAGACACGACAAAACAGAGAAAAATCACTTGGACTCTCGGGGCCTGTCCGAACATGGACATCTAGACGGACGTTCGGACAGGTCCTGGAATGCTTTTAAAAACCAACACAGGATCAAACCAACACCAAAATACGCATAATAACTCAGCAATCGAAAGGAGAAACATTTGAGTAAATCAGTATCTCAACCAATACGTCTAAACACCGTTGAAAGGTCAGTTAAATAAGGTTCAAAAACTCCATCTCAACTATGTATTCCAAGAACTAAGCTTCTCAAAGTAAGTAGCAGCGGAATTGCAAAATCCAACCGCCATACTCTAGCAAAGAGTGCTCAGGCTTTAAACCACCAATCCAAAGGACCAAAACATATCCAAAATTTGTAACAACGTGATCTAAAACACAACTCAACTCAAATTCATACGAAGTGTTTATCCAGTCATCCTAAGCTATGTGATAGCGTGTCCCAATCCCCATTCAGCCACAAGTACCTGCGATCATAAAACAACAATAGAAAACGCGAAGGGATCGCGCAAATCAGTAAAACTGAGTAAACATTGCCTCAACTTGTAAAATACATTTTGAAACTCATTTTACATTTGTAAAACATTAACTCACACCATAACGTTAACCAATTTCACCAACTCCAAACCACCATTAGTAAAACATTTCGAGGGAGAACTTTCCAAGAATCAAATCAATGGTATACATGGACGACACCCAAATTGGGGTCGCAACACTTAGAATCCCACCTCACTATACGTCCTTAAGTGTGCACACCACCCAGATGGTAACTTATGACCCAAAGGAGTAGATCATTAGAGCTTAACTACAAGTAATGTCTGTAGGCAAAATAGTAAGAATATCCACGGGGTACATAGTACCAATAATTACACGGAGTGCCATAAAGGCAACAACAATTTACACGGACCACCAAGAGGTACCAACAATCCAATAACCAATTCAAAGAAAGTGGCCCAAAACATTTATTCAAACCCTTTCGCAAAACACCTCACAGAATACACAGGGGAAATAAATCCCAGACCTCCATGATATCAAAAACCACAGTAAATCTAATCCATTGATGTTTCGCAAAACACAGAGGTAGAGAATGTTGAGCACAACATTTACCTGAATACGCTCACAGCCGCAGATTCACTTAGCAAGATCAGTAGTAGCGCCCGTTAGGGAATTCGGTGTCTAGAATTGCAAGTAGAAGCATAATCAGAAACTACTCGAATACTAACGAATTAATTATCGAACCATACCAATTGATTCCCCTTACCCTTCTACCTAATCCGGCACCAAAGAAGCAGCCTAGCGGCGAAAAAAGATCAAGAACATGAATTGGGAAGGTTTGAGGGCTTGAGGAAAGAGAGAAGAGTGGAGGCGATATGTTGAAAACGAAGGCGGTCGTGATATCGATCGTGTTATTAAATAGAAAACAATGTGAAAGTAATTAAGGAATTAGTAATTAACTGATAAATATACCTAGTTTAGTGGGAGGAGAATTTATAACCATATTATAAAATAACTTGAAATGATTTTAACAAAGAAGATTTAAATTTGAGAGTAAAAGATTAACGTTGTAAACTGTAGAAGGATCTAGATCGACATGTTGAAAGAATGAACAATGTTATTTATTTACATAGTCAAAATAAGAGGGAAACTAGTAAACTGTTAAGAAGAGATAAATACAACTAATTATTTATGAAAGAGATGATTCCAAGTTATATAATTATTTACTAAATAAATGGATAAGTATGAGTGAAGATCGTGAGGAGTGGAACCATTTAGGATATTTTAATATAATTCAAAAGAATAGAGATATTTTCAGAAGAAGTAAAATCCAACTTGAGCTCTTGGATAACAAATACATTAATAATAATAACAACAACAACACCTATAACAATACTCACTTATTAAAAGTAGTAAAATCTGATTTGAACTCCAAAAACCCAGAATACGCGACAATGTTACTAGACTTGGAAATAGGTGAATAGAATATATATATATATATATCCTTTTAATATCGGTGGAGTAAAGAAAAAGAAATTTAAGTTGTTGCAGGCGGTTTTAGAAATAAATGAATATATAGCTTCTCTGGCTTCTATTTATATCATTAACAACTACCCATGTTAGAGAATCATATTCACTCCAATTACATGTTAATTAATTCCTATGCCAAGATTTACGGGCATTTCAGCTAATTATTGTAATAAGGCCATGCTTTTTAAGGCCATTTAATTTATGTATATTAACTCCAAAATGAAGTTAGGATGATAATTGAACATTACCGTAAATTTTGGGGTTTTTCTGTAATTAAAATAATTTTAAGGGCTAACCATAGGTTATAGCTGAAAATTGGATATTAAAACCTTATTTTATGAATTATATAATATTTAATAATTTTGAGACAAAAATGTAATTTCTAAAAAATTAAGGTGTCAAACAGTAAATATATAAACTTCTAGTCAAACTAAAAGTCAATAGGTCAATATAGACCATATTAAAAGGTTTGACCAAAGTTAATGTCCTAAATAATTAATTTATGAACTTATAGTAACATTATAGGTTAAATGGTAAATTTATAAAACTTTTGGGGTATATGATGTAATTACTGAAAAATTAGGGTATAGATTGGTTAATATAATAATTTATATCCTAAGTACAAAGTTTAGGGAATTTTCATAATAATATAAATCGTTATATTAATAAAAGTGTATAATATATAGTTTTGTGACATATGAAAGTATAAAACATAAATTGGGGTCAATATGTAAATAAGGGAAAAGTCTTAGGCGGAAAAAGGGTTTTAAAAACCGTATGGGTCTGGGCGGAAATAAATAATAATAAAATTATAGGTTATATGAATAATAAATATTAAAACCCTATGATATAACATATATATAAGTTATGATAATATATGGGGCCATTGTGTAATTAAAGGGAATATAGTTACTGGAAAAACTATACCAAACAGACCAAGGGGGTCTGTTCTGTAATATTAGAAAATTACACATAAAACTATATGTTATAATTGTTATAATGTTTAGATGATATAATATATGTTTTGTAAAAACATTATAAGATTTGTGGTAAAAGTATAAATATGTAAAGTTGAGGGTAAAAAAAAAAACAGAACCTAAGGTCTATTTATAAGTTTCGGAATTTTTAAAGCTATATAATAAACATACTACATGATTTAAATGTTATAGTATATGGTAAGTGTAGTATGTTATAAAAACTGTGGTGAAATTGTAATAATTAGATAGTGAGGGACTCGAAAAGAAATGAAATAAAATTTATATGCCTTTCGGCAATTATAAAGGGAGATTATAAAACCTTAGGTTATATTTTGTTACAAAGTTTTGATGTTATAAAATAAGATATTTATAACATGCTAAACGTTATGTGGTTATTGTAATTGTGATGAAAACTATATAAATGAAGAAGTACAAGTGTATTATATGTAAATGTTATTTTCGGTGATATAAGTAGTTACTAAAACTATATGTTATAATGTTTAATGACATATAAAACATCATACTATATAATATTATGATATAAGTGTAACACTTTATAATATTATGTGGTCAAAGTATAGTTTAAAAACTATACATGCTGTAGCGCATGCATATATATATATATATATATATTAAAGATGAAGATATAAACTATAGTATACAATGACATGAAATACTATGGTTAACTTATGATTATGGAATGATTAAATAAACATTGAGTGATGAATAATATGTTCATAATAAAGTTTCATATTTCATTAAAATCAATGTGTATAAACATATATGTATACCGGCGCAAATAACATGATATATATATATATATATATAATTGTTAACAAACCATATAATAGTAAATAACAAATGTTGACTTATTAGTATAATTATATACTATAAAGTCATAAGGTTTTAAATGAAAACAACTTGTTACATAATTGAGAAGTTGAATATTATAAGGTATATTAAACAATAGTAATATACCATGCAATATAAATTAATGTTGCATGGATGCATGGAACCATAGGTTTTAAAATATAACCATGCATGCAACTATAGGTTATAACACGTACCTATGCATGTGATGTAACAGTTGAATTAAATATACGAGTACGAATGATTTTATATAAAAGCGTAACGCTTATTAAAATACTACGAGTTGGAAAAATATAAATTTCCTACGTTCGGAAACGTTAACTACGACGTTTTTATAAAACCAACTCCTTTGTTAAACCGAGTATTAACACATACTGCGAATAATGAGTCTTGAGAATAACCACACCTTAACTAATAACAGTTGAAATCCGGGGATGTAATACCGGGGTTACTAACGTTATTCGGAAATACTGAGTCACTTTCTCATGTGGATTGACACTTAGCGTTCTTCGTATTTTTAGATCGCTTTTCAGACGTGCTCGCTTGAGAAGCTTAGTGGTCTACATTGCACAACCTTGGACTAGGTGTACGATATGTAAAGGGGTTTGATCCGGGTTGTCCTGAGGAATTCCTCGGGCTCGGAGTTGTCTGTTATAACATGTGTGATATGTGTGTGGATATGTGTATGGGCTGCTTACCTGTGTTTACTACATTATTTATTATGCACGAACGTCCTTCGGGACTAACACTACGTCGACTATAGATCGACTTATACAAAACTACATATACGAGTAATGTGATTGCAATTGTCTGTCGTAATACGCTAAGTATTATAAACTATGTAGTTATAACCTAAGTAAAATACTTAGGAAACGAGACACGACATCATCGGTCTCTAGAGCTTTGACTCGAACATGAATACTACCTAGAATAATTCTAGGTATGCGTAAGACCCACGGGGCAGCCAACAAATAAGTGATGTTCTCCATAATTAAAACTATAACAGTTTAAATGACTAACTAAGTCAACAGTGGAGTGTGGTTAAAAGCGATGGTTACCTTAATCCAGATATTTATTGGCTACTGGTCGCGCGTAGAGATCTCTTGAGTTAACCCGGATCGGGCTTACACTGATTTAGCCTGATCGAGCCTAGATCGATCAATAGGCATGGTGATAACATTGGCACCTTTAGAAAGGCAACGTATGGACGCCTTTAAAAAGGCTAAGTGAATAGGTACCTCATGTGCAATGGGACTACTGTCCAGGTGAGGTTATTTTGGGTTGTCCTAATGACGCCTGACGTGCTAACCGAATTAGGGGATTGTGTGAGGGCCCGGGGGGCGACCGATGTAATATGTAAAAATGTTAATAAATGTTGTGCGAGTTAACAACTCTGTTGGATTGTGTGATGTGTTGTTGTATTGTGTGTATTGTGGTAATGGTTGTTTCATGTTTACTTGCGTTTTACAACTTTCCTTATAAACTGTAAACCGGACATGGATGTAATGAATCTAATAAAGGACGGTTAATACGACACTTAAATGACCACTAGGGTCCAGACCCGGCATACTCAGCGTTTATCGCTGAACCTCTATGGCATTATGCAGGTTGCTGAGCATGGATGAAGCCGAAGTGCGGGGCCGGGTAGCTAGGCTTGTTGGATTTTGGATTACTGCACATACTCTTAGATTTTTTGAGACTGTCATTTACTTACTGATGTTTGTATTGTACGTATTTGGAGTATAACTAGTAGCTCACTCTAAACGTTATGTTTTTGGATACTTAGATGGTTAAATAGGCGGTATCTCGTTATCACCGCGGGTTGCATCCTTATGTTGTTGTTCTGTTAAGGGTTTTTGTATTGCTTCATCACTCGTATGGGCGAGGGATGGCAGGTAACACCCATGCGAGTTTTTAATTACCATTTTGTCTTCCACTATGAGATGTGTTTATTTCTGTTAACGTGAGTGATTATTACATTGTTACTGAGTGGGGTGCTACATGGGAGGTAAAATTTTGGGTATAACAGATTGCCCCCCGTCAACTAGAATTTGTAATGGATATGAAGAGTTTAGTTGATGCTTGAGTGATATTCCAAAATTTCAAATCTCAAAAGACCCTTCATGTTGTTTCATAACTAACAAATTGTGTCGAGCTGTTCTAAGGCGCTGACTACCTATGAGTAAAGTGAAAGTATGTCGAGCAATTCTAAGGCGTTGACGACCAGAAAGAGAAAAAACGAAGTATTGTCAAGCGATTCTAAGGCGTTTACTACCTAAGAGCGAAAAATGAAGTAATGCCAAGCAATTCTAAGGCATTGACTACCTAAGAGCGAAAAATGAAGTAATGTCAAGCGATTCTAAGGCGTTGACTACCTAAGGGTGAAAAATGAAGTAATGTCAAGCGATTCTAAGGCATTGACTACCTAAGAGAGAAAAATGAAGTAATGTCAAACGATTCTAAGGCGTTGACTACCTAAGAGCGAAAAATGAAGTAATGTCAAGCGATTCTAAGGCGTTGTGTGAGCCTCGATTTTTAAACACTTATCCCATGTTGATTAGGATCTGATCAGGTTTTAGGTCCACTTATAACCTAAGTTTAATAACTATGTCATACAACACTAGTTATTAAAACCTAAGTTTCTTCACTGGAACCTATTACGAGTCATCACCTAATTTTAACATAGGGTAAATTAGGAAAGGTAGAGATCGGGTTCGAGGGCTTGATATTCGACTTAATTAGGGTTGTATTACTTTCATTACCCCGCAAGTCGTTTTTCCTCTACTTAGTCTAATTACGACTTATTACAAGTCGTTTTAACCTAAGTGCACGCTTCTAATTTTTTGGATCTTTAACATTTTTTGACAGAAAATTAAAGTGAAAAGTGAAATTACTTAAACAAGGGTTTTGGAGGTAGAATTAGGTCAAATTTTGTTTCTGTCCGTGGCCTTGGACCTACTGTCCGAACCCACGGACCCTAGTTAACTCAATTTTGTAGAAAATTCGAAATTTAAAACAAAACAAAATTTGAAAAGTCTTGGGCCACGTCCAGGGCTATAGACAACCCTCCGACGGCAGGTTATAGTGATTCCCGGTGGTGTTCTAAGCTCAAATTTTATGGGCGTGTAGCCTGAAAGAAGTAGAAGACGGTAGTGATTGAAAGATTCCAATTTGAAGCCGAATTATAAACGAAACTTAACAAACAAGTAACAAGGCAGAAGTGAAAACAATTGGCAATACAGAGGCCGAAAAAAGTTGGTTTGAACCCAAATTTTGAGATGAGACTAATTAAGTCGTGGGGAGTTAGGAAAGTAAAATTCTGACCTATTTTACCTTCGGATTCACGACAATTCTTCACGTCGGGATTCATTGGGAGCTCGTTGATGGCAGATTCGAATGGACTTTGAACCGAGCTTCTGGTCACTGATCTTTCTGATTCCTTAGGGTTCTAAAGCTTGTGAGATTCTGTTTTTATCAATTGATTTGCTCCTTTATATAGACTTTCTTAAAGATAATGAAAATCTAGTGAAAACGAGATTTCTTGGATTTTTTAATTAAGTGACTTCCCAAAGGAATTTGGCTGTGAAATTTTAGCCACGTGTCAAGAATGGAAATTTTGATTTTTTCTGAGGTGGAATCGAATTTTCAAATATTGGAATATTTTAAATTCAATTTCTCATCAGATTCAATCAGAAATTGCTAGAAAATTATTGGAAACTCGGAAAATCAAAATTCCAAGGCCATTTTGCTCAAAATAACATCCTCCATCATGGTTTCAAATTTCAAAGCATTTTGAACTGACTCAGGCCGTTTTCAGAGGAGAGAGAAAGCTCGTGGAGGGCTTAAGAACCCTGAAAATTAAAGAAATGCCCCTGAAGGTGACCAGACTGCCCCTAACACTCTAGGAGGTGCTAATTGAACAGGGAATTCTTACTATTTGACCAAGCTCCCTTCTAGTACCTGTGTCTCTAGATACTCTCTTCTAGGGGTTAAAATTTGGGTATAACATATTTCCCACGTCAACTTGTCTTTGTAATGAAAATGAAATGATTGGTTGATGCCTGATTGATGCCCCAAAATTTTGACCAGTAGTGAAGAGTGAATTAGATTTCTGCTGAAAGTCTAAATAATCATGTTGTGCTATTATGAGGCGTTAGCTACCTGAGAAATGAGTTGAACTAAGAAAAAGGGTGTGACGGATTGTGTATTGAAGGTCTTGAAAACCTAAGAATGCAGATATGAGAGTTGTATGCATGACATGCTATTGGATATGATTATGCATATGATATGTGAATGAAGATGATATGTAAATGTTTCTCGGTGCATTTAGGGACCGAAACCTGTGCTAATGCTCCTGGTTGGAACCTATATGGACTTATTACCATCGTTCCAAATCCGGTGTGCAGGGATAACTCTTGGTATAAACCCTGGGGACTTATTGCCTTCACCCACCATTCGTTGATCCCAAAATAAGCTAACATAACTAAGGAGGATTTACTGCCATCACCTCGTCAACTTCTATGCCCAAGGCTTATGCGAGCCTAGGTTATGCAAATGGTATGAAATGTTTGATGATGCAGTATGCAAGGTAGGGCTTATGCGTGCCTGAGGATGATTCCATTGTTGGAAATGTAGGGCATGGCTTATGTGTGCCTAATGAAGATGTTGTTATGCAAGGAAGGGTTTATGTGTGCCTAAGGATGAAGTTTTTTTGCAAGGAAGGGCTTATGTGTGCCTAATGATGATGTTTTTATGCAGGGAAGGGCTTATGTGTGCCTAATGAAAATGAGAGGTATGACCGGACTTATGGGAGCCTGGGGTATTGTCTTTTGGTAGTGGAAGGGCTTATGTGTGCTTGGGAGGATTATTTTTGTGATGGTAGGGCTTATGTGTGCCTAAGAGGATTTCTTTGCTGTGGAAGGGCTTATGTGTGCCTGGGAGGATATTTTGTGGTGGTAGGGCGTATGTGTGCCTGGGAGAAAGTCTTTGTGGTGTTGGTGTTTGAGCTTTTGGATTTCAATAAGCATTGTTCTTGAAATTGTTAGCACCAACAATTGCCCCCGGTATTCTTCCTGAATGCAATCTGAGTCTTAAGATTTGTGGTGATCGATTTCCCCCAATATTTTCCTTGATTAATTACGTGAAAACAAGTCTTGTTCTCACGGGTCGAGGTTTATTTTGATGTGGTACTTTCTGTCCTACACTCAAAGTGTTTGGTGTTTGCACTCATGCTCCCCTTTCGGTCAAAACGTCTCAACCATTGAATTTTAAATTTGTTGGATTTACGCGTTCAACCTGTTACTTTCACGTGATTGGAAACACAACTACTAAGTTGGAAGTCTTTAAAGCTTATAACGTGGCCATGGGGTTTGATGAATCACAATGGGACCATGGGGGAATGTTTAGGATATGTGGAGCTGTAAGGGTGACTAAAGCTGCAACTTGTGCCTTTTCCCAGATTTACCTTCTTTATCTTTGAAGTTGTTTGGCTACTTCACGTTGACCTTGCTTTTGTACATTGGACTTGGAACTTTGAAGTCATCATCCTTTTCTTCTTTCGACTTCGCATTGGGATTTCTTTTAGGCTTTTCAGATTTGCCTTGCATCCTTTTCTTTTTCGGGGTTCTTGTGGTTCCCGTTTTTTTGAACTTTGAGAGCTGTTTTTGATGTGAGCTCTTGGGATCCTGTGTCACTTTGGGACCATTTGCGGATCATTTTATCATTTTGGTAGCGCCATTGCTTCTTTGGACTTGTGAAGTTCTTGTCCAGGAGTTGGACTCCTTGCTTCCTTTTTGTAACACCCCATCCAACATTAACACACTTACAATAAACTACAGCGGAAAAAAAAAACAACCTCATCACATTACTTAACTCGTTGGTGTTACACGCCGTTAGCCACCCACGTGGCTAACAAGGCTAATACATACACATTGTACCGGTCTGATGGGCTAAGTTCCCGAGCGACTACACATTACTATCCCTTTCCATTAACACAACAACAACATACACCTTCCAACTATACCGAGTATTTATAACTAATGTCGATAACAATTTCGGTCTTACTACACCTACTGTATATATACAACATAAACGATTACCCATGTACAACGACTACCCCGTCCTACTCTCGAACGGCTTCCAGCTCCTTGTACCTGAAATAGGAAAAGAAGAGAAAGGGTGGCCCCCAAGGGGCTCAGCACCTTTGCTGGTATGATCCCGCAGCCCACATGCTACCGGGCCACGCACAACTAATTGTCGTCTTAGCTGCGGTTGATATTTTTAAATCATGCATGCAACTGTAAAACACATAATCATTTCGCCTCAACGGGCTCAACAAACGGATAATATATCCTTACTTAATAAGTCACTCATGGTATTCATTATCCCTAGAGTGTTTCTCCTCTAATGGAGCTACTTCCTTAATAGACGACACTTACCCTTAAGTCGGGTTATCCTTAAACGCCTCTTATCACAAACTGGGATTCATTTCCATGATCCACACACTCCATATCTTACACCATATAGCATTCCTCACATAACAAACATAACAACACTTTTCACGTTTCGACGTGCACATGAAAACATCGCAATAGGAATTGCATTACAACAACATCACATAACATAACGGGAACGGTCCTCTTAGGAACCGACCCAAACATAGTTAATTCACTGGTGAGCCAAGAGAATGGTGTCACTCCCATGGTAAGCTCGTTATACAATAACATCAACACTCATTACCGTCCTAATAGTCGGACGAGTAACTTAAGTTAAGATGGTTCGGGTTTGGAGGCCCAAACACACCACACAAACACATGTTCCCCCTAAACCGATCATAAGTCAGAATAGCTAAGCTTTGGAGTAAGCTAATGGGAGATCATAACCCTTGAGGGAAACAATCATAACAAAGAGAAGGGTAAGGCTAAGAAGGATACCCTCTCCCAAACAATGCGCGACCGGCCAAACCGGATTCCTCACCACTGTTAGTACATACTTACTTTAGATATTAGTTAGAACCCCACTATGGAGTCTATCATAACTACACACCATACAGTATAACAACTGGGTTAAACATACAAGGGAGATCCCTACATTCACATACACAACATCACATAATCAACTCACGCATAGCCGTGGTTAGAACGCCCCATGGTTCGGGTCGTTTAATCCGAATACCGAACTCTCATGTGATCCTAGACTCAGTTAACTAAGGCTAACACTACCGAGGTTAAATGGTATCGGAGTTGAACACGCCACATATATGAATTACTGTAAACTCATTACATGTTTTTATCTTACAACGTGGCAAACATACAGAAAAACACATTGGCATACAAGCCGGTGTAATCCGGTAGGACACAGGTTGCAAGAAAACCATACCTGTCACCGGAGTCCACTTTATCATGCCCACTTATGTTCCTCGAGCAATTCTCGAACAACTGGTAATATTACATGTACTTTTATTAACATCGGGGTAACATGATTGTTTAAAGTCTAATGATTATAACTTACCCCCGTTAACTTAGTTAAATAACTTCACATTTTAACTTATTTTACCTTTACATTTTAATACAACTTTTCCCCCACTAAATTGTCATTATAACTCACTTAACATGTCTTTAACAACCTTATAACATCATTACTAATCAATCCCCATCATTACATATCATTTTATAACCTTAAACAATGTTTTTGGTCCGACCCACCTTACCGACCGACCTTGCACAAGGTCGGTCCATTCCAGAACACATTACCGTCAAAATTTCTACTCCGACCGACCTTGTAAGTTCGGTCGCATGTTCGGTCCATTCCCGAGAGTTTCTTCCCTTTGAAAATTCAGGCCCGACCGAACTTGCCAAGTCCGGTCCCATGTTCGGTCTATTCCAGAAACTTAATCCGTACACAAAATACAAGCCCGACCGACCTTGCAAGTCCGGTCCCCAAGGTTGGTCCATTCCAGAAACCAATTCTTGCAGGGTAAACTGGGCTCGACCGACCTTGGCAAGTTCGGTTGCAAGGTCGGTCTGCCCCAGACCTTTATTTTCCCTTGCCCATTTGACTCCAAACTTCACCTCATATATCCTAATATGTCCTAACCTCATTTGGGCACTTCAAACCCATCTTTAGCCATGTACTAAACTCTTTAAATCACACACCAAAACCATCTTATCATTCACAAATTTCTTACAAAGTTCTTAGCACTTGGAATGTTTCCTCCTTAAGATTTCTAAGTGGTATTTCACCAATAATGACCACTATACCAAGGTGTTTCCTCTACACCTTAACATCATCTCTCAAACTTCTTTTCTTACTAACTAAATCTCCTTTTTCACATCTTACCTAAACATCACTTCTTCCTTGTACATCAACATTCCTAAACCTTAAACAAACTTCTCCAAGACTTAAATACATTCTCAAAAACACACATTGAATTCCTAGAACTTCCAAGATAACACCTAAATCCTTGCATCACTCTAAATCACCTTAATACATGTTTTCTTCCCTAGTAAAACATTTGTTCACCTTTAACACTTCCTAGTTCACCAAAACTTATTTAAAACACTTAGAACTTCTTACACATTTTCCAAATTTTGCCATAGCTTCTCTTGTATATTCTCACATCCAAATACTTAGGTTTTTACCTTATTCCATTCAAGAACACCTAAAATCCTCCAAGAACTTTCTCACACACAAAACTTCACCAAATTTACACTACATCACTATATAGTGCATAAAATTAAATTGCTTGGCACTTAGGCCCTTAAATAACATGGCTCTTAGGCCCTTAAATTGCATAAACCTTAAACACTGAATTTCCACATAATATATTGCCTTTTGTAACACCCCAACTACTAACAGCACGCTCAATGTCATATCGCAGCGCAATTCTCAACTCATAACAGCACTTTACTCATTGGTGTTACACGCCGTTAGCCACCCACGTGGCTAACAAGGCTAACATACATACATTGTACCGGTCTAATGGACTAAACTCCCGAGCAACTACACGTAAATCCCGTTCCATGTCCAACAAACATTATACACTTACATTACAACTGTACCGAGTATCTTCCAACTAACGCCGATACAATTTCGGTCTTACTACACCTACAATACATGCTCAATTTGAATGTCTACCCATGTACAACGACTACCCGTCCTACTCTCGAACGGTTTCCAGCTCCTTTGTACCTGTAAAGTAATGGGAGCCCCCAAAGGGGGTCAGCACCTTTGCTGGTATGGTAATCCCGCAGCCCGCATGCTACCGGGCCACGCATAACTAATTGTCGTCTTAGCATGCGATTGATTTTATTTCAAACATGCACAACTCACATACATATCATGCTTATAAGCAAACATCCATTAATAGGACACACACACAAGGTTAGCACACACAACATTACAACACACGTTACTTAACAACATACACAACTTAATTCCACTCTTCTTAGAGAACATAAACTTTACTTAGGGAGTGCCGGGGTGATATAAGCCCACACACAACATACATACATTTTCTTTACTTAAGTGTGGCGGCCTCATATAGGACCGATCGCACCATACACAATTTCCCCCTAACTCCAATAATGATAAGTTAGGTAAGCCTTGGTTAAGCTTGTGGGTGGTTGTAATTTCAAGAGGAAAACAACCGTAACATAATAAAGAGGGAGTCGAAGCGAACTTAGGCCTCAACACCCTACCAACATTACACATAATTTCCCTTCTAGCCCGATGTGGAGGTCGGGTAGGTAAGCTTTGGCTAAGCTAGTGGGAGGTCGACATCCAATGAAGGAAGCAACCCTAACATAACAGGATGGGAGTTAATTCACATATATACATCAACTCCCAAACAACAGGCGTGACCGGAACGACCGGATTCCTCACCATACATAACATATACTTATTAGTTAAAGGTTCCTTTATGGAACTTGTCACATACATACATCACATAGTTTTACTAACTCGGTTAAACACGTAGGGGAAATCATATCCCATTTCAACCACACGGATAACAGTATCAAACAACAACATATTACACAAGTCACATACATCACACTTTAATCACAACATACACTAACGCACGGATAGCCGTAGTTAGAACATTCCCATGGGTTGGGACGTTTATTCCGAATACCGATCTCTTATGTGAACCTAAGGTCGGTTAACTATTATTTAACACATAATTAAAGTTAAACGGTATCGGAACTAATTACGCCACAATAATGAATTACTATAAACTCATTTCATGCTTTATCTTGCAAGGTGGCAAACACACAGAAAAACACATTGGCATACAAGCCGGTGTAATCCGGTAGGACACGGGTTGCAAGAAAACCATACCTGTCACCGTAGGGGATTACTTTACCGAGTGTTCTCACGCTCCTTGGTTCACGCTTGTTCCACTGATAATGTTCCAACATTGTTGTTAATACTATACTCTTATGATACGCAAATAACTACTACTCCCATACTTACCCTGTTATTCCGGTATGCTTAATGTTCTTATACTCACAACTTATTTACTTACTTTCATATTTGTTTCCCTCGAGTTTTATGTTTCATTGGTATCTTACACATTTATTGTTTAAACAGGAGGGATAACATAGATAGGAGTAAAGTAGATGAAGAGAGGAACGCGTGGGCGCAAACGGATCCAAAATCGGAGTTGAAACGAAGAAGATATAGCATTTCGAAGTTAGCCTCCTGGACCCGTCCGACCCAGAACCGTTCCGTCCGACCCATACACCTCTGGGTCGGACCATTCCAGTAGTTTTTGGTCCCGGGGTCTGTTCCCGTCCGACCCACCGTCCTCCCCAAGCTCTGGGTCGGACGGTTGCAGAATGTGCTGCAGACCTTGTTTTAAAACCGTTTTTCTACACTTTCTGGACTCCAAATTCACCCCAATTTTTTTTTACTTACTCCACAATCTTTCCACATGTTTCCTACATGTTTAAACACTTTAAAACATGCATTAAACCTCTCCAAATTATTGGTTAAACCCTTACTCCAATCCTTGCTCAAATTCACAAACATCAATTCTTACATTTTTGCACTTTGCACACTAGTACACTTCTAACTTTCTCATGCTAGTTTCCTACCTCCTACCAACTCACTTAATAACCATTCCAAATCCTTTATAACCATTTGCAATAACTATACACAAGTTCTTCATTCATCTCCAAGGTTATGCACACCAACTTTCTTCCTAAAATTCAAGGTACCCATACACTGTTTTGCTACAGATTTTTGTATCACTTCACACCATTCTCCAACTACCATTTCAAGGCTATTAAACCACTCTACTCAACACTACAAACATCAAGGTTCTCCCATTCACCAAGCCATCATCAACACACTCATTTTCTATCGAAATTTCGCCATAACCTCCCCCGTAAACTTAACATGTTTCCACACATCAATTCCACCATTTTAACAATGACCACCTCAATGTACATAACTTCGAAAGCTTGGCTCTTAGGCCCTTAAACAACATTAAATTTAAACACTGAATTTCCTCATAATAATAGCAACACCTGCACTACACTCAACATTTATATTTACACCAAAACAACAAAATTTCCTTAAAACACCACATAAGCTTAAGGTGAGTTATTTATCTTGGATTTTCTTCCAAAACTTTCCCATCCCAAGTTCTACAATAATCAAATAAGCATTAAGGTGAGTTTCTTACCTTAATCTCACAAATTCTCCTTTCCTTTACCAATCTCCTCTTTCTCCCTCTCTTGATCCAAATCGGCCAAATGGGAATGGAGTTTCCAAACTCCATCCCAACATTCAATAAACACAAAAATGGATTCAATTAACCATTTAAACCCTTAGGAGATGTTAAATCAATTTAAGGGTTAAAACACAAGGTTAGGGTTTACCTTTTTGGAACCTTTTTAAGAGAGACTTTCACCCTTGAATCAAAAGGGACATCCCACCACCATTGGAGGGTTGAAATGAAGCTCAAAAACAAGAGAAAAACAAGGTGAGAAAGAGGGCAAAATCGGCCACCATGGAAAGTGGAGAGAGAATGACTTTTTCTTGAAGATTTTTACCTTAAGAGGAAGAGGAGACTCCAAGCTACCCATTGGTGCCATTTTCTCTTCAAATGGGAAAAACCCATGGAGATGAAGTTTATAGTTTTCGGATTTTGAAAAGAGAGAAATGTAGAGGATGATGAGAGGAGTTCAAATATGTAATTTATTTTCGATTTGGAGCTTAAATGGAGCTTAGGCCTGAAGAGGAAGTGAGCTAGCCATGGGAGCTCTTGTTGCAGCTCAAAATCGCTGGAGGTAGGAGAAGAAGGAAGGGGCTCACGATGGAAAAGAGGAAATGAAGGAGGGAGAAGAGGGAAAAGTAAAATAAGGAGGAAAGAGAAGATAAAGTGAATTTTTTTTTTTACTTTTCTTTCCTTCTTTCTTTTTCTTTCTTTCTTTCTATTTTATTGTGTGTGAGGGGAGGCTTTTGACTAGTCAAAACCGGCCCCCTTAATATATACCAGCTGGAGCGGTTTTCGGTTTTTACAGAAAACGCTCGTTTATTTACCCGGTTTTAGCACTATTCACTAACCGGGCCCGTTTTCCGGAATTTTCTCGTCTATTTAATTTTATGGTTATTATTCTCCCATTAATGTTTATTTATAGTTATATGATCAACTATAATCTATACGGGGTCCTTTGACTGTTTAAAGTCACGTTTTCGGTTTTCCTCGAAAAACGCGCTTTAAACTCCGTTAGCGCTTTAACGCATTATTTGGATCCGTTTTCTTCCGGAGTTTTCCCACATATTCTTAGTATGTAATTAGGGTATAAAAATATATTTATAACCCTAGTGAAGGTTATATACCTCCTAAAATAATTAAAACGCGTTTTCACGTTTTGTGACTTTTACGCATTTTATTTTTCTTTTTGGTTTTTATTTCTTCACCAATGATCTTAAGGACTTAATTAGCCTTAGAGAATAATAATCACATATTTAATTAACATATTAAGGTTTAGGGTATTTCACCTTTAACCTGCAAATACACTCAACATATGCCCCTTAATAGTTTCCTTGAGAGCATTTTACTAGGTCATTCACCATTGGCTCCTTAGGTATTTTATTAAGCAAATCAAGCTCATTTTTCCTAAGGCATTTAAACTACATTGAGATAGTTTGTTTACCTCTTTTCCTCTCAAACTTCTTTCTTGTTTCCTTGAACCGAAAATCAGCAAGGAGTTTGATCACTTGTCAACTTTCTAATCAATATAAATATAAGGGTAATGAGCTTAAGAATTCACACTTAAACTCATATACAAACCCTAGTTTAACATAAGTGTTTTAATACACTAAAATGATATTTACCTTTGAATTTGAAAGAGAACTTGAATATGTAACAAGAGAGGACTCCTCCTTGTCCCTTGAAGATTGAAATGGTGCTATGAAAGAACAAGAGAAGACACCATCAAAGGTGATTCTCGGTTACACACAAAAACAAGAGGGAATGTTGTTTTTCTTTGATTTTCCTTACCTTGAAGCAAAGGAGTGTAACACCCCAACCGTTAATCTCATCATTACCTCTTAAACCTTCTCTAATTACTTCTACTCGCACAGCGGAACTCTAACTTACAACGAGGGGTGAAACAACGCCGTTAGCCACCCATGTGGCTGACCAGGCCTTCCTTACATACCGTAACGGTCTGATGAACTGGAACAACCGAGTACTTCATACAAATACAATAATCATTTCACTTCTTTATTGTACCGAGTCTACATTATACGTATGCCGATAACATACTCGGACTTACACCTCATTCAAATGCATAAGTAATTACAATCTAACTACCCAGGCTCACTGCAGTCCCCGTCCTACTCTCTCGAACGGTGGTCAGCTTCAAGCACCTGCACACTAAAAACGTTCCCCCTAGGGGGTCAGCTTACGCTGCGCATGAAATTCGCATATACCGTGCTAACCGCGGTACGCCGACTACTTTGGGTCGGATATTCATGGAGTTCATTTTAATCAAACAACATGCATCATGGCAATACAATATATATGTATATCACACAAGGAATCTACATCCAATCACGGAACACGATTCCTAACTAACATAACAATGTTGTTAGTGGTAACTGGTTACTCTTAGGCATTGAGGGTTATTCCTCACTATGCCTTGTTTACTTATTCAATACCTCACCCTCTCTCTCGGGTTACTTATTCGTATACACACCCATTCTCTTGGGCTACTCATTCTTACACTTACCCGTTCTCTCGGGTTACTCATACATATACTCACCCCTTTCTCTCGGGTTATTTATACTCGTTATCTCACCCACACTCTTGGGTTATTCATACTCAAGCTCTTGTAGATTCTCGAGACACTACAGGTCTCCTACGTCACGCTTGTTACTCTTATTACATACTTAAGCCAAAACTCATGGCTCTCTAGCATAGTCTTACTTCCCCGGTTTCGACCCTACTCTGGGTCTAGCATGGTGGGAAGGTTCAACCAGCTCACGGAACTCTCTCTTAGTTCCTATCTCTTTTACTTAGGTCTGACTACTCTCGGACTACTCTCGTTCCCATACACTCCTCTCTCGGAGTTATAATAATATCATGTATGTTAGTCTAGAAGCATCATTCTCGATGTTTCTAATGACTTTGGGAACTTTACTTAAATTCGGGTAATCTTAGGTTTAAGGGTTACCCTCACAATCATATGATTATACATTAGGATATTTTCTTATACCGGGTAAAATCCTCATATAAGAGGTCGACCGTATCTCAAGGGAGTCACATTGTCCCTTAGGTCTCTTTTACCTTTCTTATATGTTTACATTATTGGACTAACTTCAATCCTCACGATGGAGGTCATTTATCTCTCCACTCATATTTATTTCGTGGATTGTTTCAATATGGTTCTCTAACCAATATCGGGTATATACTCAACCCGTACATCTCCTCACAGTTTAGGGAGTTCATATGTTTGTGTTATCGTTATACTTTAATCGATAGCTCGTGTGTGTTTGCACGTTTTCGTTATCATACGCATCGATCCGCTCTACAGATCTCTAGCCGAACGTTACTCACTATGAGTCGGTCTTTACTCTATGTTAGACCACACTGGCATACAAGTATGTTAGTTCATTCAACATACAACAAGACATACATAATCAAACAAGGGATTATTTTCATGCTTTAGTCTTGATTAAGCCGGCACACAAACACACAAATCAGAGTAACTCGGTTAGCATACGGGGCATGAGAAAATCATACCTTTCACCGGGATTTTTACTTTTACCGTGTCATCTCACCAAGCTCAGGTCACGCACGGTTCTCTGATAATGTTTCAACATTATTATTAATACTAATATCATACGGAACATAGTAAAATGTTACTCCCGTAGTTACCCCGTTATCCCGTTTTCTCGGTTTTACTTTTATTAATTTGAGTTCTCACTTCTCAATCACTTCTAACACCTTCTTACACTTCCTAGGGCCTTTACATGTCGCCAAACAAGGCCTTAACCCCTTATAACATCATTAACATTCAAACCCCCATCATTAGCAACCTTTAAAACACTCACGGGGCAATTCTGGGGGTGGTCCGGGACTTGGTACTTACCCTAAGTCCCGGACCAATTGCAAACTAAACTCTCGGGTGAAATTTATATATGGTCCGGGACCTTGTCCTGGAGTATAGTCCCGGACCAAAGCAGTACTTGCACTCTCGACCTTAATTTAGATGTGGTCCGGGACTTTGTCCAAGGACCAAGTCCCGGACCCTGCTAAAACCTGCTCCAAACTTGATTTTCCCACTCCAAATCAATCCTTTAACCACCCTTAATCTTTTCATAAACTTTCCACAAGTTTTCCACATGTTTAATCACCTTAAAACATGCTCTAAAACTCTTCAAATCATAGGCTCAAACCTTACTCAAACTCTTGCTCAAATTCACACATTTTGCATTCTCCCTTTTGCACTAATCCACACTTGTGCATTTTCTAACCTCTCTTGACACTTTGCATGCTGTTGCCACTTAATTTAACCATTTCAAAACCTCCAAGACAATGCACAACCCACATCTAGGTTCATGCCTCAATCTTAAACCCTAAATCCTCATTGTTTTCTAACCTTCAAAAAGCACTCAAACAACTCCCTTGCTACAGATTTTTACATATCTCTCCTCTCTTTAAACTAGCATCCCAAAGATGGTCTACTAACCCAATTAAAATCTCCATACTTACCTAGTCACTCCTAGGTTAATTTTGACAGCACTTACTTGCTTTCCTAAGCATTATCACCACACTAAAACAGCTCACAACACTTCTCACACCTGTTTGGTTTAGGCATTAATAATCACACCAAATTCCCATGGTTCACACATATGCCTAGCTTAGTTTCCTAGGCTTGTTTGCACACTTAAACCACATTAAACATTCACACTCAACTAACAATATTGTAGCATCATTACTACTCTAATTCAAGGTCATTACTTATGTTCAAAAAAATGTGTTTTATATAGACAAAACCAACTCAAGGTAAGTTCAATACCTTGTTAGTTTTCTGTTTTCTCTTCCCTTCTTCTTCCTTCTCTTGTTCTTTCCTTCTCTTCTTGTTTCCACACCCCACAATGGGTTTAGATTGCTACTACAATCACATTCCCATGCCATACACAATAAGCTAGTTAATTCACACATCCTCACTAACCCTAGAATTTTCAAGAGCTAGTTTTCAAAGCTTAGCTTAGGCATTACCTTAGAACACCCAAAAGGATAGCTTGGCAATCAAAAGGGTGAAGTTCCAGCACTCCACAAAGGCAAGTGAAACCGGCTGAAGCAAGGATGGAGAAGGAACTCACGTTGGAATTTTCCAAAAATCAAAGGAAGCTAGACAATGGAGATTTTGAACTTGCTTCTTACCTTAAGGAACCAAGGAGTGGTTTTAGAACCAAACGGCAGCTTCAACCTTCAATTTCCAGATTTTTACATGGAGGTCAAGTGTGAGCTTTTTGGATTTTGAAGGGAGGGAAATGTTCCCCAAGTTGAGAGGAATCCAATGGTGAAATTATTTTGCAATTTGGTGTTGATTTGGACCTTGTAGAAGAAGAAGAAGAAGAGAGCTGATGGTGGCTCTTGCAAATCGCCATGGAGCTTCAGAGAGGAAGAAGAGAGCTCAGGTGGGAAGTGGGAAAAGAAATCGTGAGAGAAAGAATGAGGAGCAAGAGAGAGATTAAGTGGGTTTGTACTATTTACTTTTTGCTTTTGTTTTTCTTTCTTCCTTCTTTATTTACTAACTATATAGAGAGGGGGAAGGCTAATTAAGCCAATAAAATCGGCCCCACTGTATACTTACATGCTGGGGCGTTTTTCGTTTTCTTACAGAAAACGCTTGTTATTTTACCCGGTTCGGCACTATTCACTCACCGGGCCCGTTTTTCGGATTTTTCTCGTTTCTTTATTTTTAATGGTTATTAAACTTCCATTAATACTTAATTATAGTTATATAATCAACTATAATTTTTACGGGTCCATTTGACCACTTAAAGTCACGTTTTTGGGTTTCCTCGAAAAACGTGCTTTAAAACTCCGTTAGCGTTTTAATCCATTATCTGGATCCGTTTTCTTCGGGAATCATTCCCGTATACTTATTAGGCCTAACTAAGCCTTAGGAACCCATCTCGGACCCTCTCGAGATCATGTATCTCTTATACTCATTTAACGCGCATTTTAGCGTTTTTCGCTTTTCAAGCGTTTCTCTTTTCTTTTGGTTTTATTCTTTTTACCAATACTCTTTAGGCACCATTAGGCCCTTAATAATTTTATTAGAGTAATTTAATCACCATTTTTAGATCCGGGGTATTAAAATCTACCCCCCTTAGGAACTTTGTCCTCAAAGTTGGTGAATCTAGATGGTTACTCTCATGGCGTACTATGCCAAGGTTATAATACATGTATAACCTTACAGACTCCACAAGTCTGTCTCATTTCATACTACACATACCACCACATATCACAGCATGTATAGCAATCAAAAATACTCTTTTTACTCTCTCCATGGAATCGGTCCGAAGACAAAAGGCACTACAGTCCTCGAATCCATATTGAGTAATATACCACTGATCCCTCAGGTACCGGTCACGTTGAACACTTACTCTTTCTGGTTCACGGCCGTTTCATGACTACTGGGCACTTACTCTCTCTGGCCCACGGTCCCTTCGGTTCTGATCAAAACGTTACACATATACATATCCTCAGGCACTCTGGTTGACTCACTCAACACAGGAACATCTCAGGGTACTCTCCCCGTCCCGCTGCCTTTGGAAAAATCACACACTGACACCGCCCCAACCGGTCACTTAGGACCGCCGCACGTACGGTGCAATGGTTTCAAAACTAATACACGCCCACCGTTCTACCGGTCATCAAGACTTAAGGCTCAGCCATCGGCGGGTGATAGCGGTTTCAAAACCAGTTTCCGTTTCCATCTTCATACTTGAAGAAAATTCTTTTTCAAAATCTATTTGAAAATTCTTTTTAAAACATCACACAACTCCAAATCAGATTTATGGTAGCTGTATCTTTTCTTAGCGTGATTACTTGTGACCACTATAGGGAGCTTCAGGAATCATCTAACCCTGATGTGATCAGCATCAGTGTTGAACTATCCTTCCACCCCAATTTGTGTTCGGTTTCCCTTGATCGCTAGCAGATCAAGTTCCACCTCCCACGTCAGTTTCAAACATCAGATAGTCAACATTTTTGTTTTCTATCTTTTACTCTTTCTAATCATATTCACGAAACAATTCGTCTCAATTAATCTCTAGTTCCTAGTACTTAGGTCATTTGTGATTCTCATTGCTTCACTACTTTACCTAGGTATTCCATACTTATGGCTTCTTTTACCCAAATTGTTACTCAACTTAAAACATACAACATACAACTCCAAAGGATGGAACTCACTCCATCAATCATTCTCAAATAAAATCACCTAGGGAACTCACTCCCTCTTAGGTTACACATCGGTTTCATGCCGATTCATACTCATCATAACTCGTGTCTAATCTCACTAGACATATACTATAGGGATTCTCATTCCCTAGGAGTCTCTCTACTCCTCTTTTCATAAATATTACATACTCGTTACTTGCATCTCTCATGCACAATACTTATACTTACACAATGAATGGGTACACATGTTTATGTAACATGAGGTCCAAACATCAAAACAATTTCTTTTGTGCTATGCACATAGTAGTTTACGAACTATACGTAAAACATACTCTAAGCGGTTTCTCGCCCTACCCCCCTTAAAAGGGGTTACGCCCGCGTAACCAACCATATGTTATTACTGAACATTGGTTCATTAATTCGAGTATTATGAAGTGTTTTAACTTCAGTACGGTTAATTAACTCATAACCGGGTTCGGTTCTAGCCTCTAAGGCTTCAAGGGGTTTATGACATAGGTATACTTAACCCTGAATCACGGTCCACAAGCTTCTGCTGCGTGACCTGATAACTAGAGCTTAATCCGCTCTTTGGTATTCTCCATGTATTTCAATCGTCGCTTGGTATCTCTTACCGTATGCGAATTCGATGAATTTTAGATTGTCTCTCCAGTTCTCTGGGAATCTACTTCGTATAACACTGTATACCTTTGTGATTATTCACTTATTTTTCCCGACTTGTTGTCGGTTGAGGTCAAGCTACTACTTAGCATGTAGTGCTTCCTCGTTTAATAGTGGCTCATGGATTATGTTTGTTTCTTGGTTCTGTACCAGAGTTCTTCGATCCTGGGCCCTGTGGGTTATGGGCCCACGTTCTTTGTGCATCTTTGGCCAATGGCCGCACAGTTATCTCTCTAGATTCTCACTCAACAGGCTTCGTTGACATTTCTCAATTCCTGGCTCTCCCACTTGATCATTACCGCACAAGTGCAATACCAAAACACTCAGTCATACAGAGTGCAGAAGCGTAAACCCTTGACAGCAAATCTCTCATGGTATAGGAATGATTATGTCCCCTTTTCAACATTTTCTCATCAGCTTCATATCATTAACTAGTTATACTCTTTCAACGGTCGCTTGCTGCGTACCATGTTCTACTCGTTACAACATTCGCTTATATGGCATCCGCTACTACTTTAGCTTCCGTTCATGTACTCCCGCCATTTACACTATGGCTTGCCATTCACTTGGCTCAATAATATACGCTATTCTGTAAATCTCTCTGCGCGCTTGCGCACTGCTTACTCCGTAGTTCATACCGTACACATACAGTGTTCACTACTCATCCGATTACTCTATCGGTTTCCTTTGTACTGCTATCAAGGTTCCTCTTTACACACTACTATAGTTCATATGCTCCTTGGCAATATACACATGCTCAAGTTTTACTACACCGCTCTAGCGGTTTCACATTTCATGCCTACGTGGTAGCCTTTCTCTGGAGGATTCACGCAATTGCCGCTCCCTAGGCCCCACAGTAACAAGTGGTATCCCCACTCTAAGGTAGTGGTTCGTGCTCCACAATAACTCTTATGCCTTTATGCATATGTTTTACAACGTTTGGATCTACGTATTGTAGTTGGTTTTGTCGGCTTACAAGCCACCTTGCCTCGAGTCATGCTCCATGCGGCTGTTCATATAGATTTCCGCTTCTCCGTATACCATTAAATGGTTTGGAGGTATTACTGGGTTTTTGATATGGTAGTTTCAACACTCTTCCATACATGGAAGGCCCTTAAGTATTTTGATACTAATTCATGCCCTCTGGCAAGTTAGGGTGTTCCCTTTTTACGTGGGATCCCTTCGGGTTCTACCCGAGTGTTTGATTTAACACTTGTATTCTCAACACGATGTTTCGTTCAACTACTGTTGACTCCGGCACCCTTCCCGGATTGCTCCTAGGTGTTACTGAGTAATGCCATTACATCTGGCTTGTACTTATGGTTATGTTCAGTTGTGACTTCGCCTTGCGGCTATGTCTAATTCAAACTATCCCGTTTAGGGTTGTAATGTCTCCCGTTATTGGGTAGAGCCTTGGTACTCTCTAATACCTTCTGGGTCAGGTCATTATTCTCTTCAGTGAGGTATAATGTGGGAATTCTATCCCGTTTATCGTACATCGATAAGTTCATTTTGGCATTCGCCGTATTGTTTACACTGGTATTCACCCAGTTATTAGGTATTTCCTGAGACATATCCAATGTCTGTACTTAATACTGTGCTTCTCGCACTTCTTACGGCTTATCCTTAGGTCCGTGACCTTACTGGATTCTAGACTCCCTTAACTCGGTAAGCTTCCTTGTGTTCTTCGATCATTCGAGATGTCCAACTGTCTTTGTTTGAATTGGCTCTTTCGTCCGTAGTATGGAGTGGGCTACTTCCCGTGTACCGTACTCTACTAGTATACATACATGGAGTATCTTGTTGATACGTTACCACTTACCTGACTAACTCATAATTGGTCTGTCAGGTCCGCAAGCTCCTTGGGAGTGCGGTCGTTCCATGTCTCGTTTAGTACACCGTAGTGTCGGTCACACGCCTAGGTGAAGTATTCTGTTGCCAACTCCTCTTATATCGTCCTATGATAACTTACCGTGATTCTCTGGTTTGGTTTTTAAAAATTTAGGGGTTTTTGGAAAATTCTCTGTTTGAAAGAAAAATTTGAGTTGAAAATAAAATCTCCACGACATTTCAATGCCGGTTGCTTCTTACCAAGTCTGACTCCTTGCAGACTGGTATGTTCTTTATACAGTGTTTAGGCCGTTAAGCCCTTCTCAAGGTTTCGTTTCAGAATTCTTAGGGTTTGTGGTGCTATGTCGGCTTCCTTAGCCATCTTGGTACTTGCTAAGTACTTTTTATTGCAAAGGTTCCTCTTAATAATGCCGCTATTACTGCACTTGCCTTGGCAAGTGCGCGGTACTGGCGGTTTTTGGGTTAACTCATACCGGTCACGGTATT
>CM041782.1:244965405-244990948 GCA_023374045.1 Limonium bicolor
GTACCCACATCTTTTTACATGATAGTTCCCTACATTTAGTCTATATGGGTTCTCGTTAGTAGAGGGGAACTGGGGCATACTCCTCCTCCTTCGTTACCTCATCCAGATTATGCCCGGTTGCTTTATTAGTGGGATGAAGGAGAGGTGTATGTATGTACTTGAGCTACACGTGATGTGTTTTGTGATTTCTATCTATGAAATATTTTGGTATATCTTGGTTCGGTTTGATTCTGAGTATCTTGTGTGAAAATTGGAAATGGGAATGGACTGAAATTAAAGGTTTGGTATGGAAGTTACAAATGGGAATGTTTATTGGAACTGTTAGTTGATTCTAAACTTCGAGTCGAAGTTTCTTTTAAGGGGGATATACTGAAATACCCCTAAATTAATTTACATTAATTTAGGGGATTTCTTTTTATAAAAACCCTAAATTATTATTACACACCAACTTAATATATAGTATTATTTAAAAATTATTTAGGGGACTTCTTATTTTAAACCCTAAATAATAATACAAATTAGATTAATTTATTATATAGTAATATGAATTTAACAACAAGATTTATAAGTCAATAAATCTTGGGAAAAATTCCTAGACACTCCAATTATATTATAAAGATTTTAGAAAATTTGGAGCATGATTTGAAGCACAAAAGTCAATATAAAATCCTAGAAACCCTAAAGCTTATTAAGCCTTGCTAGGGTTGACTTTTTAAGAATGGTCAAACCAGCCCATGAAACCTATACCAATAAATAGGTTATGGAAAACCATGAAGATCGATAAAAAGAACGTCAAAAAGGATCATCCTAGCCAAAGTTATGATAGTTGAAGTTTGAGCCAAAATTTGAAATATGCCACGTGTCACACTGTCACGGGTCGCCTACACTTAGCATAAAAATCGGAACTTCCATCAGTGATTTTGCCCTAACTTTAGACGGCTATATCTCACTCATCTCTCAGTATTTTTCAATGTCGTCTTCTTCATTCTCTTCTCCAAAACGTCCTCTTTCCAACCATTACTCACACATACCCTAATTCATTATACATCAGCCGCAAATTCGATCTAAAGTTGCCTACTTACGAAACCTGTACCCAGTTTTCCAGCTTCTCACCGAATTCAGGTAACTTTCGTTCGATCATAACTTCTTAGTCTCTCAACCAAAATTTGATTTCTTTAGCTTGTTTTGAATATCTCTAATCCCTCTACAATTTTCATGTTTATGCCCAAGTCTGATTCTTAACCGTTTGGAGGATATAGATGCCTAAAGTTTCTGATTCAGCAGCACATAAAATCATACAGAAACCGCAGGTATAAGTTCGTAACTTGCGACTTTAATTTCTTTCTATGTGTTGCGAGTTAGGGTGAGTTCTTGTTTTCAATATGTAGAGCTAAGTTTCCTTTTTCGATTGAGCCAAATAACAAAGCCTAACTCGATCTGTAGTATAAATTATAGATCCTCAAAGTCGGCCTCGTGAACAGCTCGAAAGTTCGAACCTTTCCAGAATCCGAATTCGAAATCCCTCCGTTATTGCAATTCCGGTGAGTTTCCGATCAAATTGCTCCATTATTGTCATTCATAATCACATTACCGGTCAAACCCAGGTCTCAATTTCATCAATTACGTGTTAGATTAGGAGAATTTGTCAAATCAAGTTTCTAACTGAACTAAAAACCCTAACTTCGAACCCAGATTCGATTTTGCATAATACCACATCATAAGTGGTGAAATCGGTGTCTTTAGAACCAGAATTTAATTTCGAAACGAATGGAGGAAGAATCACTCGATTTCGTTCTGTAGATTGAGAGAAAACTCGAATTTAGTACTCGGGTGTCGGGTTTAGATTTCTGATGAACTCGACGATTTTCAGCCGTCCGATCGTAGTTAAAAGAAACGGACGGCCGAGATTAAAACATTTAAGTTTAAGTGTTTAAGTTTTTATATTAATTTCAGAAATAAACCCTAACTTGTTGAATTTATTTAAATGCCTTCCCGATTATATTTTGGCACAAAATTTTAACCACAGATTCCTTGTTAAATCTCGTTTATTTTGATATAAATTAATATGGGTTTTGAGTTTTTAAACGTAAGTTATAATTTTTGCAACTTCTGTGTATTATGGAATTATTTGGATAAATTAAAAAGATATTTTTATGAAATAAAAATTTTATAATATGTCTAAAATGTAATAGTTATTATACATTAAATTTGGGAATTTTCGGACAAGGGTAAATGGGTTTAAAAATTATGTTTATGAAATTTTCATAAGAATAACTTATAATATATGGTTTTTAATGTAACAAAAATTAAAGTATGGTTTGTTAATAAACTCTTTAGGTTGGGGAAAATAAGAAAACCTAAATTAACATTTCATACCAGTATGTTTATAAATATTTTGGGTATTACCTTTTAAGTGAAGTAAAAATTGTTTACATATATATATACTTATATGAGAGTAGTAAAATAGAAACTTGTATTAAATAAAGGAATTAAACTAGTCTACATTTTTATTTATTATAAAATGTGGAAGTTAATATACTTAATTAAAGCTTGAGGAAATACCTTATATTTAAACTATATATCAGATGTTAATATGTGTAAAAGTTAATAGAGATAATTAAATACAATATAACTACATAAATAATGTTTTAAGTAAATCCTTGTATAAATATATATACATATTAGGCATCACTAAAAGAAATAAAATACCTTATCCTATAGGTAATAACTAAGCAGATAAAATGCTTTGTGAATACTAGATGTGTAAGAGTTATTAAAAGTAATTAAATTTAATAAAACTTCTTAAAGAATGTGTTGGGATAAATCCTAATATATGTATATAAATATATTACGAATATTAAGAGATAATGTTAACATCCCCTGTGGGAAACCTAATTAGAAGAATATATATATACTTGTGCTAAACTTTAGGTCTTTAATCAATGTTGTAATAATTAGCCAACGATAACTTAAAAGTTTAATTAAACTAATCCCATGGCTAAGAGTAAGTAATTAAAATAAAATTAGACGTATCTTTTAGACAAGAAATTCAATGGCGTAGTTGGTCAAGATAAACCTGGAACTGAGTCGAGGTTGCACGTTCGAAACCTCGCATAATCCTTTTAGGGAATCTAGTTTAAATAGCAAAAACGTAACACGGTCTTGGACTGACCTACTGAGCCCAAGTATATGAACTTCAAAAGCCCATTTAAACAGTCCAAGAGAGTTTGGGTCGCTCGCAGGTTAAAACTTCAAATCATTCCGGATTAAATGAAATGGGCCTAACAAAAGAGTTAATTAACTGAACCTGGCCCAGATACTACGTGAGGATAAATGTAAACTTTAAACTATTAACCAGTAAGAGTCAAAGGTGTTTAGCTCTGTGAGCTACTTAACTGATCAATACTTATAACACCTTAATTATAGGTGATTAGTGGAAGTTCGCACTTTCTGTTTGGTTATTGCTCTACACATACCAGGTACGATTTCTCGTACTCATATGCTTGCTAACAGACTTAAGGGACGATTTTGAAAAATGCTAACTGAGCCTAAATGGTTTTATTAAGGAAAAATGGTTTATGTGTCTAACTCAGCCTGAATGACTACCTGAGCCTTGGATGAACAACATACATGGTTATTGGTTCCTTCTTCTGGTTGTTTCATTAGATATTACCTGCCCGGGGTTTACGCCTCTGCACTCTGTAGGACTGAGTGTTTTTGTATCGCTCTAGTGCAGTTAATGATCTGGTGGGAATTTTGGAAATGTCAATCTTGGTAATTCTTCTTTGACTCTAGATATCGTTTCATCCATGAGCTGGGTCTTGTTTGGGTGACGTGCGCGCGTCTTCATCGGCAAGAGAGAGGGGCTGTATATCCCCTGTCCTTAGTGGACGTAGTTAACAGAGAGGGGCTGTATATCCCCTGTCCTTAGTGAACGTAGTTAACAGAGAGGGGTTGTATATCCCCCGTCCTTAGTGGACGTAGTTAACAGAGAGGGGTTGTATATCCCCTGTCCTAAAAGGACATACTTGGCATTGGGGTTTATTCTACTCTTAGGTTTTTGGATTCTTTGTTATCTATCAATCATTCCTAGTCCGGGTGACTACTTGGTCTTTCTACTCCTAACTGGAACTTAATCTAACTAAGGCATTGGACACTCACTAACTCATGGTGTGAATTTGTTACTAACTTTCCTTTTCTGTTGTGTCTCTATCTTTAACTTGCTATCTTTGACTTGGTGATTTTTAAAGTGCTTGTTCTTTGTTGTGTTTTAAATATTGATTCCAAGTTACTGCTTGTTTAAAGGTTATTTTTAAAGTTCTGTTTTGGAGATTAGTACCAGTTCCATTCCAGGGAACTGACTCACCCCTTTCGGGGTGGGCTGCTTGGTTTAATCTTGCAGGTACGCATTGTTATACAGGTAGCCACGAAGAGTATGAGTGACTGGGTTTGGTATTAGGGTTTATGGAGAGTTGTTGTAATTTATCTGTATTTTAATCATGTTAAGTTTTCTCGAGTTCAGACCGTAGCTTTTGTAAATTGTAAGTTGTAATTGGTGAGGTTTGGTGTCGGGTGTTTGGAACCCGATGGTCTGTAATCGCCTTAGAGTTATATTTCCGCTGTATTTATGGTAAATAGGGGCGTTACAAATATGATCTTTGTAATGAGGTAAGACATGTATTCTAATAAAATAAGATGCATGGGAATTCTGGGAACAAAGTTCTTTTAAGGGGGGTAGATTGAAATACCCCAAACCTAAGTGTGATAAGTAAACATCAATTTACGATGTAATAAGGCTAAAACATGCCTTAGAAACATTGGTAGACAATTTAAACCAAGGAAAACACAGGAAAACACCATAAGGGCAGTTGAAGAAAAAATGTGCTCTAAGCTTGGAGTGACTTTGATTAGAACACAAATATCATTATAAGACATTATTAACATGCAAATGGACATGATAAATCAATAACCAAAGAAAACCAAGCTCAAGAACAAGCTTAAACACAAAATGTGCTTTAAGGCTCCTTAAAGCACCTTTTTGAGAAATTGTCTTAGAAATGTGTTTTGAGTGGCTAAATGCCCATGATTACACCTAATCAACATTTTACTAATTAGTATCACATTAGGAAGTTAAATCAATGGGAAACCAAAAATTTCACAAATTTGTGCACTAATTTGTGAATAGTGCCAAATAGTACCTAGTTTAAGCCTTTAGTCAACATAAGTCAATAAATTGGTCAACAAAGACTAAAAGTCTCTTATTAATAAAGGGGGGGACGGTTTTGAATGGTGACTCACCATGAGGAGCCAGAAAATTAAGGGAAAAGAAGAGTAAAAGAGAGAATAAAACTATTTACCTTTTTAAAAGCAAAATTTCTTATACTAGCCTACCTCTCTCCTCTCTTCTTCATCTCTCTTCTTCACCAACGGTTTCTTTTTCTTCTTCTTCTTCTTCTTCTTCTTCTCTGTTCTAAAGCTGTCCAAGCAGCACCCATGGCACCACCACCTTCATCTGTCCACCAAATGTTCATCTTAGCTCCAAATCCAAAACTAAGCATTGATTTCTCTTAGTTAGACCAAGGCCTTGCTTCCTATATTTTCAAAATTTGAAAAGCTTAATTTTGGTGCCATGAGAAAACTCCATTGATGGAGGGAAATCAAGTTTGAAGAGCTCTCTTGGTTCTCCATTCATCCAAGGTAATGAAAGTGAAAGAAAAATCAACTTTCCATCATTTTTTCTATATGGCCAAAATTTGCCTCTTAATATACCTTGTTTTATCCCTTGTTCTAGCTTTATTCTATTCTTCAAAGACTTGAGGAGGTCTTGCCTTGCTTCATTATGAAATCCATTGCAAAATTCAAAGGTAAACATACACTTTTAAGCTTTAAAACACATATTTTAACCTAAGGATGAATTCTATGAGTTTAGGCACATTGCTTAGTGCTCATTACATTGTTTGAATGTGAATTAGAGCATTGGCAAGAGGATTGAAGTCCTTGCCAAAATTCAATCAAGAAAACCTAAGGAGGGAAGTAAGAGAAGCTTGACAAAAACAAGGTAAATTGCTTACCTAATGGTGGTTTAAGGTTTTAAGGGATGAGATTTAGAAAAGCACTAATGCGGCTTAAAGCTTACATTAGGTAATGGGTTATATAACCTAGGAAAAAGGATTTATACAAGCTTGTGAACTTATGATCAAGGAGCCAATGGGAATGAGATAGTAAGATAAGCTTGAGGTGGATAATGAGAACACTTATATTGCAATGGGAGCATTGTTGTGTGTATTTGACGGTTGAAAGCTATTATTGTGGAAATTCAGTGTTTAAGTTTAAGTCATTTAAGGGCCTACGAGCCATGTCATTTAAGAGCCTTAGTGCTATGAAATTTAAGATTATTGCACTATATTGAGTTTGTTGTGAATGAGTTGGTTTGGGTGAGAACATAGGATGAGAAAGGATATAATGAGTGTGAGATGATTGAATGAGAAAAACAATACATTTGGGCATGGTAATAAAATAAAGGAGCTATGGCAAAATTTGAGTAGAAAACAAATTGTTTAGTGGTGGTTGTGAATTGATATGACTTAGGATTTACTAGGAGTCATTAAAAAGGAATTTGAGTGGAAATGAGTTAACAAAGGTATTCTTGAGGATTTGAATGACCTAGGGTTGTCTAGGAGGAATTAGAGGATTAGGTGGGTGTATTAAACACGCCAAAGTCTTGGTATGTGGAATGTTAAGACTTGTGCAAAAATCTGGAGGAAGTGGTGTATAATGTTTTAAAATGATTTAGGTATGAACTAGAGAATATAACAATGAGGATCTTTGGGAAGCTTGTGTAAGTGGTGAAGATGCTAGTAGTGGATTGATATGGTTCTAGTTGGTATGGTAATGAGTGGACTTAAGTGATGGAAGTGAAAATTGTAGGAGAATGTTGTAAGTTGTCAAGGAAAATGACTAGGAATGTATAAGGGTGTTTAACCAAGAGAATGGCGAGTAAGTTGAGTAAAGGAGATGGAAATGTCTAAGGAGGGTGTAGGATGGTCAAGGTAAAGAAAGAACAATGTTAAGGTGCTAAGAGGATGGAAAGAAGTGTATAGGTATGTTCAAGAGTTTAGGAGTGATGAGTAACGATGGAAATGAGAGGAATTTGTGCATTGAGATGCAAGGTAACCTTGGAAAGTTTAGTAAAGGAAAGATGGATGATTAATGATGTTTGAGGAGTAGTTATATTGGTTAAAAGGAAACACTATTGTTAGTTGGAGTTTAAGACAAAATTTACATATTGGAAGTGTAAGGAATTAAGTTATAAGTGTTAAGAGTTTTTGTAAGGAATTGGGTGAAAGATCAAGAAATTTAGTATGAGTTTGATGGATGAATTAGGAGGGTTTTAAGGTGCTAAAATGATGTTAAAACATGTTAGAATACTTGTGGAGAGGTTAGGAAAAGTTTGGGCAAGATTTGAGGTTCAAAAGAAGTCAAAAATTGCAATTCTGTACAAGTTTAGCCTTGGTCCGGGTTTGTAACCATGTACATAAACCCGGACCACAACAAAAACTGTCCAGAAACTAATACTATGACTTGGTCCAGGTTTATATCCAAGTAGACAAACTCGGACCAGCCATTTTTACAAAGGAAGTGTGGTTTTTAGGTGGTAAATGAAGGGGGCTTGTTGGGTAATGCTATTATGAGGTTGTTAAGAGTTGTTTGGTGGAATTTTAAGGCCATTGGAGGTGTGAACAAGTATGAGGTAAAATGAGAAGTAAATAACATAAGTGGTTAAGTTTAAACTACAATGACTTAGTGGTATTAAGTTGGAAATCATTAGTGATTAAGTAAGCTAGGTTAATCAAAAGTAATAAACCACCCAATTCGATGAATGTTTTAGGTTTTGAGAATTTGGACTTCGGAGGAGAGTAAGCAATCGAACGACCGACAATGTACGGTATGGTTTTATTGTGACTTGCTTGCTAACGAGGTGTCCCTCGGCTTATGTGCTATATTTGTTTTTGTGTGCCCACTAAACAAGATAAAGCATGCAACCGGAATATTATGTTTGTTGTATTGTTGTGTGATGTTTGAAAACTAACACAACTTACCGTGAGAACTTACTAAATAGTGTTTAGTAAACAACGGTGTGAGATTAAGGAACACTCCCAAATATTGTTTATTTAGTAACCGAAAGAGGTTCACTAACAAACATTAACATTGAGACTTATACTAACTAGAACTTAGGGGGAATGAGGAATCCGGAATGGTACCGGCACATGTGTATTGGGGGAAGTCGGTATCCTTATCAAATACCGTCTTCCAAATATGACTTGTCTTCGCACTCGTCGCCTAAGGTCGACATATAGACTCAACCTCCTCGGACTACTTGTCTTAGGAGGGAGGCATACTAAGATGTGTGGTGGGATCTACCTAAATCCCAAATTTAAGAAATATTGTTTATTTAACCTAATGAAGCTGATAACTAATTGGCTAGGGTTGCTTTTGACCCGACAAGGATAAACAATGAATTAGGGAACTACCATTCTAATTAAAGAACGGTTGACTTAATTAAGTTAAGAAATGAGATAAGATTTGTGGTAAGGTTTGAGATAAAGTACAACCGATTCTAATTAAAGAACGGTTGATACATTGAGACTAAGATTGAGGTAAGGTAAGAATGGTTTGAGGTTAAGAGGTATCATAAATTAAGGAGTTAAAATTCTAACTCATTTATTAAGGGAACGCTTTTAATTCGTTCATTGTGTTTGAACTTTGACTGTTCATATTTGGCTTGTTGTTTATTGCACTTTTTATTATGTTGTGCATCTAATCAACCTCCATGCTATCAACAATTAGTCGTCGTAGCCACGCTAGCTTGGGGGCCATGAGAGGATCGTACCAACAATTTTGCTGACCGCCTTTGGAGGCTGTTTTTATTTCGCAGGTGAATGACAGAAGGCGACATTCCTGAGAGTAGGATCGGGTAGAGTTTACTTCGGGTTGTCTTCTTTTAGTTGTACGAGTTGTGCATGTACACTCGTTTAGTGATTGGTATAAGATGTAGCAAGTTGTGTACGATGTAATGGGATATGAAGATTTTGTACTAAGGATATGTAATGGTTAAGATTTAGTATACTAATGTTCGGTATATACTGTTTGTCAGACCGTGGCAAGGTCCTGGAGTATATCTAATTCCGCTGCAACGTTTGTTTATATGTTGTTAAGTTTGCGATAACCACGATTGGATTGAGATGGGGTGTTACAGAATAGATGCGGAGCATTACACCTCGGTAAATCTAGACGATGAATGCTGGAGTTGCAGGAAAGAATATGTTTACGGTGAGAGTGAGTATATTGTGGAAGAGATATTTGTAGTTTGTTGAAAAAAAAAACAAAAGATATATATATAAGCACATACATATATTGAGATTCGAAGTAGGAAAGAATTGTAAGTTTCATTTCTTCCGAAATTAACGCCGCTCAAATTTTCATTCCCGTTGTTAATCAATTTGATAACCATGGGGAGGGGTGGTTATCAAATTGTGGGAATAGGAGTCATTTATTGTTATTCCCTCTCCCTAATAAATATGATTTTGATTTAACAAGCATGGAAATAGGAAAAAAATCATTTCCATTCCTTATGATTTATTCCCATACCCATTAACCAAGCACCCCCTAAAAGCTGAAAAAATAGTAAGTCTAAAACAACACAATTCTTCATTAATGAAGAGCAAAAACTTCAAAACTGACAAAAAAAAAAACAGACTACAAGATATACTGCCAATATCCTACCCTATTGTAGCAATTAAAATTCAAGACAAACATACTAGCGAACCCAAATAAGAAGCCGACAACCACTCTATAACAACAGGTTAATTCGTTGAATAAAAACTAACCATTAATGCTAAACTTATTTACCATCATGTTACCCCTCTCCTTCTCTCTAAAAGATGCATTTTAGTTGATGCTTGGAGAGTGTGTATATGGCTTGGTAATTGGGTCTGTCAAACAGGTAACAATAAGGCAATAAACTAGACAACTTACAACTATCAAAAACTGATGTAGCAGAAACAACAATGAAGAAATAATATAAAGCTTAGAAATGCATAAAACTTGAGCATAAAATGAAGTGTATTACTATAAAAGCATATACAACAGCAACAATATTTAACTAAAGCACATGTTAGCAGTTTATAAGCAATAAACTGATCATACACTGTAAGAGGAAAAGGTAAATGAAAAGGTATTTTCAGATTTTAAACATGACCCTAAAAGATGGAAAAAAAACTCTTCACTAATGAAAAGCAAACCAAGCTTCAAAACTGTCCAAAAAAAACCAGAATATAACACTATAAAATAATGTCAATATCCTACCCTATTACGGCGGTTCCAATTCAAGCAAATATACTAGACGAACCAAATCATAAGCTGTTAGGATTGTGCTCATACACTGTTTTGTAGCAACAAATTAAATCTTGACCAACAGATCATTGTAACAGCATAAGTAGCATACCTAAGCTTAAATTCCTTAATACCTGCTATTAACATTATAGCAAGTCTAAAGTCAAATCTTATAAAAAAAGGAAATGCCATTCAACAACGATTCAAACAAAATATTCAATCATCATGCTGAACTAAAGGCCAACATGATAACCGTTTGTAAGAAAGATATTATAGTGAAAAAAATGAAATAGGATTATCATTCAGCAAAGTTAGTCTATCTATCAATCTGATCAAAGGTTTATTTAAGTAAATTAGTCAAAATTGCACTCTCACCTTGAGTAATAATTTAGTTGTTACCGGTTATTGTTTTCAGCCCGTATTTCATCTGGTGCACAAGATGCAGCAGTGCAATATTTATAACTGCAAAGGTACTGTCACAGGAAGAGAATGAAGAGAGCGTAGAGCATGTATGTCCTAATGCCACAGAGAAGAATGTAAGTTTGAGTGTACTAGTTCCAGAGCACTCTGATTTCATCCCATCTTCAATCTGGTGTACGAGATGCAGCTGTCAAGTGAATTTGCACTGCAGAGACGCGATCATAAGAAGAGGATTATGTGAGCAAAAAGCGTGTGTGTCCTAATGCTAGATCGAAGGTAAATTCGAGGGAATTACCGGTTCTAGAGTAAGCCATTTTCTGCATGTCTTCAATCTGGAGTAAGAGATGCAGCAAGAAGAGAATTAAGAGAGCGCAAAGCATGAATATCCTGCTCACTACTACCCTTGCAACGGCGAAGACTCAAGAAGAGAGTGAAGATAGCGCTGAGTACATAAGTTTTGCTCGCCATTTCTACAAAGGCGCGAACTCAAGAAGCAAATGAAGAACGACACAGAAGCAGACATGGAAGTACAATATCCAGTGCTCCCATTTTAGTTAATTCAGATGAGGAAGAAAGAGATTCAAAATGGAAATTTAATTATTTTTATTCAGTTTTTGTGTTCAATACTGTGATGCTGGGTCGTTCGTCAATAGAAGTAGACCAATACAAAGAAATCATATTAAGCACTCAGACAAAGCATGTCCATATCCAATTTTGAGATGTTTTAACCCTAATAGATTACCCATACAAGGAAGAGCAAGGCGATAGTAAGGCAAAAGAAAAAAAATTCAAGAACATCATCGGGTCTGAAGCGTACCTTCAAATGACGAAGGAACCCCAAAAGTTGGTACCTACACAGAGCGCTCGCTGTCGTCTTTGAGAACAAGAAGAAAGAAGAGAGCTTCGAAAATAGATAGCGCTCACTATTGTATTTGAGATCAAGAAGGAAGGACCGAAAGCGATGTTAGAAAGATGATGAAGAAACCCCAAACACAGTACCTTCATGCCGGGAACATCGGGTCTGAACTCTAAAGGCGAATGGTAGAATTGCTCGAGGGTAACCTCACGCGACCGATTTTGGTTGGGAAAGTGAAAAGATTCAAATAAAATTAGGTCTTTGGTGTGGCTTTTTATATAAAAATCAACACTGGAACATATGCTATTGTGAAATTTTATGCCAAAACTGACGCCTAAGCTGCACTAAGGAGTCGTTCGATGAACGCAACATATGCTGCGTTTTGTTTGATGTCTCCATGTTTACCTGTGGTTAACCAATCACAACCCATTATTTCATTTATAGTTGGACCAAGAGATAAAGAAACACAAATAGGCAAGTGGCATGTGTCACATTAATGTCAAAAAAATTTGAACTGCGCTCAGCATTTTTGATTTTTAGCCGATAGTTTCAATTTCAAAAATATAACCGTCATCCTAGATTACTTTAGGTGACATCATTTGAAAAACTGTCACTTTAGCCTCGACACTATAGATGTTTTTTTACTAGTGAGCTTAGTCTGCCTGTTGTGCCTCTTGGTGTGGAGTAGTGCATGGATAGTCCATTGGCTAGGAACTCTTCTATGATTCTGGATTCTTTTTGTAGAGGTTGTTCTATAGTAGTGCAAGATAGGATTCTGTGTGCTAATCTCATCCTTATGGAGATGACAAACTTCGATGTGATTTTGGGTATGGATTGGCTTGCTGCCCACGATGCCCATATTGACTGTTCTACTAAGAGAGTGACTTTGAGGAGCCGGGTAAGCCCCGTTTGTTTGTTGTAGGGAATGTGATCCTTTATTCGCCGTCAGTGATTTCAGCGATGCAGGCCTTTCGCCATTTGAGGAAGGGATGTGAGGGATTCCTTTGCTATATTCCGGAGGTCAGAAATGATGCAAAGTTGGACGACATCCCCGTCATTAGGGAGTTCCCAGATGTGTTCCACTATAATGTGCCTAGGCTTCCCCCAGTTAGATAGGTGGAGTTCTCGATCGAGCTCGCACCTGAGTCTCGGGCCATTTCTAATGCTTCATACCGTATAGGTCCTGCTGAGCTCAAGGAGCTGAAGATTCAGTTGCAGAAGCTGCTGGATAAGGGCTTCACACGCCCTAGTGTGTCGTCTTGGGGCACACCAGTGCTGTTTGTCAAGCAGAAGGACGGTAGTCTTTGGCAATGTATTGACTACCGGGAGCTTAACAAAGTCACAATCAAGAACCGGTACCCTCTTCCGCGTATAGATGATTTGTTTAATCAGTTGCCTAGAGCCAAGGTGTTTTCAAATATAGATCTTTGGTCTGATTATCATTAGTTGAGGATGAAGGTAGACGATGTGCCTAAATCAGCTTTCAGGACTCGCAATGGCACTATGAGTTCCTGGTGATGTCATTCGGTCTGACGAATGCGCCTCAGTGTTTATGGACATGATGAACCGAGTGTTCAAGCCATTTTTATATCTATTTGGGGTGGTATCTATAGATGATATCTTGGTGTACTCCAAGACAGTTGAGGAGCACGAGGTGCATATAAGGATAGTGCTTCGGACTCAGAGAGAGAGAGAGAGAGAGAGAGAGAGAGAGAGTTGTATGCCAAGCTCAAGAAGTGTGAGTTTTGGTTGGATTGGGTTTTCTTCTTAGGACATCTAGTCTCCAAGGATGACATCTCTGTGGACCCGGAGAAGATCATGGCGATTATAGAGTGGGCTAGACCCACCAATGTTGTTGAGGTTCACAGTTTCCTTGGTTTGGCGGGCTACTACTGTAAGTTTGTGGAGGGCTTCTCCAAGATTGTGACTCCGCTGACTCGTCTGCTGCAGAAGGAAGTGAAGTTCGAGTGGAGTGAAGTGTGTGAGCTGTGTTTTCAGGAGCTCAAGAAGAGATTGACGACAATGCCTATTTTGACTCTTCTTGTGGGTATTGATTTTTTGGAGGTCTTCTGTGATGCGTCCTATATGAGAAGAACTATCCGACCGATGACCTGCAGTTAGCAGCAGTTGTGTTCACCCTGAAGATATGGAGACATAATCTTTATGGGGCTTCATGCAAGGTTTATACGGACCACAAGAGCCTCAAGTATCTGTTCTCTCAGAAGGAGCTGAACTTGAGGTAGAGGAGGTGGCTGGAGCTTTTGCACGATTATGATCTGGAGATACTTTACCACCTAGGTAGAGCTAATGTGGTAGCTGATGCTCTTAGTCAGAGAGGACCTTCTAGTGTTGTTTGTGTGCTGACGGGTGTTTAAAGATCCTTGGTAGAGCTACAACGTTTGGGTGTTTGGGTTGTCAGTCCAGAGAGTTTTGGGATGTTGGCTACTCTACAGGTTCAGTGTACCTTGATCAACCGGATCAAGGCCAGTCATAAGCTCGATGTTTAGTTGTGTAAGTTCCAAGAAAGGGTTGCTACTGGTCAGGATTCTGAGTTCAGGGTATTCAAGGATGAGTGTCTACACTTCAGAGACAGAGTATATGTACCAGCTGATGATGCATTGAGGCGGGAGATTATGCAGGAGGCCCATAGAGCTCCGTATTCGGTACACCCAGGTGGTGTTAAGATGTAGCGGGACCTTCGAGAGACATTCTGGTGGAGTAATATCAAGAAAGCTATCTCAAAGTTTGTCTCCAGATGTCAGACCTGACAGTAGGTCAAAGTAGAGTACTAGAGACCTATGGGACTTCTTCAGCCTCTTCCAATTCTAGTGTGGAAATGGGAGAGCGTCGGTATGGACTTTGTGATGGGTCCTCCGTGGACATCGAGGGGTTTCGATGTTGTTTGGGTGATTGTGGACAGGCTCACTAAGAGCACCCTTTTCTTGCCAGTAAGGAAGACTTTCAGTTTAGACTGGCTTGCTCAGTTATATGTAGAGGACATTGTGCGTCTGTGTTATACCGAAAATTTTACCGCCCCACGTTATACGGTTTGTTAAACTTTAGTGTTGCGAGAGACACTTTGGCCAAGCGGTGATGATCCCCGGTCTGATCATCGTGTTCCGGAGCACTAGTGGCTGCTTAGTCATCTTTAGGGGTGTTTTCATAATTTTCAAGTCCCCTAGGATCTTCTATAGGCTTTCTCTCTCCTTCTAAAAGGGATCAAATCAACTTGAAATGATTTGGAATTTTAACCCGTGATAGAGAATGCCATTTTAGGAATAATGGCGTAGGAAAATTGATTTTTCGAATTTCCAATAATTTTCTAGCAATTTCTGATTGGATCTGATGAGAAATTGAATTAAAAAATGCTCCAATGTCAAAAAACTCCAATTCCACCTCAGAAAAATCAGAATTATGATCCGTGACACATGGTTAAAATTTCTTAGCCAGATTCCCCAAGAAACCCACTGAGTTAAGGTTACAACAAAATGTATCTTATAAGACCTTTTTTCTATCTTTAAGGAGGTTTATATAAGAAACCTTAGCTTCTGGTCAAAAGAGAAGCTCGCAAGCCCTAGAATATCAACCAGCATGTCCATCTCAAGTCTCCCTTGTTTTTGCACTCTCGAGCCCTGAAATCATACCAAAATCCTTCCAAAATCAACACCAAAACACGTTTTTCAACTCCCACTAAATCAACAATCATCAAACCTCCACCAAAACACCACCAAAACGTGAAGAACACGGTCTATAATCGATAGTCAGAAGCCAGGTTCAAACTTGGTTCAGAACCGACTCCGGTGAAGCACCGAAAGACTCCCGACTTGAAGAATCATTGTGAATTCAAAGGTAAAACAGGTGGGAATTTTACTTTTATAACTCCCCACAACTTTATAAGACTCCTCTAGAAATTTGGGTTTGGACCGATGGATTTTGGCTTCTAAATTGTTATTCGTTTTCGTTCTGCCTTGTTACTTGTTCAATGAGTTTCAACTTTAATCCGAATTCAAATTGAAAACTTTTGATTACTAACGTGTTAAGAATCTTTCAGGCTACCTACCCATAAAATTGAGCCAAAAACACCACCGGGAACCACCAGAACGCCGCCGTCCGAAGGTGGTCCGTGCCTGCGGACAGCCTGTCTAGGGTCCCGGATGGCCTGTCCAAGGCCACGGACACCCCTGGACTATGGTGGGAATTAATTTTTCAAATGTTTTAGGGTTTCTCAATTCATGTCCGGGCCACGGACGTCCTGTCCGTGGCCCCAGACTTTTTTAAATTTTGTTTTCCTTTCGATTCAACTTTTATGTATAACTAGGTTAACTAGGGTCCGTAGGTTTGGACATTAAGTCCGTGGCTACGGACGTAAACAAAATTTGACCTAATTCTGCTTCCAAAACCTTAGTTTAGGTAACTTCAATTTTCACTTTAATTTTCAGTCAAAAATATCAAAAAAAATCATAAATGCACGCTTAGGTAAAACAAACTCGTAAAAAACCGTAAATAACCTAAGTAAAGGAAAAACGACCTAGGAGGGGTAATGAACGTAATTTGAACCCTGAATAAGTCGAATACCAAGCCCCCGAACCCGAACTCTACCTTTTCTAATTTGCCCTAGGTTAAAATTTGGTGGCGATTCATAATAGGTTCTAGTGAGCTAACTTTGGATTTAATAATTAGTGTTATATGACATAGTTATTAATCTTAGGTTATAAGTGGACCTACAACCCAATCAGATCCTAATCAACCTAATCAACATAGGATAGGGTTCAAAAATTGAGGCTCACAGAATGGCGACTCTGCTGGGGACCAATTCTTAACTTTAACTTGCTGAATTATAGGAAAGAGGGCTTAACTCAAAATTGTTTATTACGGCTTTTTATACATTGTTTGTTTACTTTCGTGCCCAATTTAATTTTCTGCACCTTTGCATCATATGAGAGCGAGGGTCCACGTAAGCTTATTTCACCCCGGGACCCGCCTTAGGGTCCCCTGTCAGCAACTCACACCTTTTAAGGTGATGTGAATAAGTGGGGGAAATGGGGAGGATGCCGTCTAACCACAACCCCTTAATACCTGGGCTTTAGCCCCACGCATTTTCCTGGCAGTGCCCTTACCTAGCCATGTTTGGTCATTCCAAGACCCGGCCATAGATGCACACCTTAAGGTGATGTAAAAAAAGTAGGGAAGCCCAAAGAGAATAGCGTTTAAACCCTATTCCTTTGTGGTAACCTGGGCCCACACCCCAAGCACCTCTCCGGATCGATTCGTACCCATTGATCAAAAGTCGTTTGAGTGAGGATATATTTGAACTGGTGTGAAACCTTGTCTGTATATGTGGTTGGCCCACTGCTAGCTTTAGAACTGATATGAACTTTCCTTACAAACGGCCCAACTCCACTCTTCAATTATTTGTGGCCCAGGAGGCCCCTGGTTTAGGTTATATTAATTCCTTGTATGTGTCTTTTAAAACAGATCATGGGCCATTGCTTCAATTTCCCTAAGCTCTACGATATATCCATGAAGGATGTGTTCTATTAGTCGAAAAAAGTTAACAAGTTATCCATCCTTCATCCTGTTGCATGCTTAATCCAGTCACGACTGCATGAAAGCTTACTTATGGAAGCTATTAGCCATTGGGACCCGGTAGAGCACCTTTTCAAGTTTGAAGAGAATGAGTTAACCTTGATGCCCAAAGAATTCGACGCAATTCTATGAACTAACACCTTAGCAAGCCCAGTGGTGCCTAACTTGATGCCGTCACAGATTGATTCTCATGCTCACTTGTTTGGGTTAAGTCCAACTCAGTTGTTGGGAATGGTAGGACCCGAGGGGATGCTGGTTGAAACCCTTTCGGACTTCATCGCTCTTGAGATTTCTTTAGAATACATGAGAATTTTCTTGATCTTGTATTATTGGCAACTTACCTGTTCAAGTCCCCACACATGGCCATACATCGGAACGCCTTCCCTTTACTCTCACAAGTTCGAGCTGGTTTTGCTCTAGGGCCATTGATAGTCGCACACATTATTCAGAGCTTGGATTCATGGCCAAATCCAGGGGTACTCCTTATTTCTTTGAGGGAAGCATCTATCTCCTTCAAATTTGGTTGTTCGAGCGGCTCAAGCTGGTCCCCGAGTACAATCAGATGTTTACCATCCAGCATGTCCCTAAAAGAAGTATTCCTGAAGAGCCGGTTAGTGGCTGGCCGGCATTTCTCGACTCCATTCAGCAGGGTCATCAAATACAATGGACTGTTCCGGCTTGGAAAATCAAAGGAGTTTGGACGCGTGGGGATTACTATGGGGGAGTCTCAATTCCTGGCTTCAAGAATTTTCATGTCATTCACCCATGGCGATCTAGTCGTCAGATCGGAAGAGCTCAAGACCGGCATAGGGGCATAATGTATGAAGCACTGAAGAAGGAATACAACCATGATGTTCTTTTCTTGATCATGATGGACCGATTGGAAGGAGAAGTTCACGCCATAAAACCCTTAGCACCCAAAGATTTAGAGCTCTCAGCCAGTTATCAAAAATGGTTGCAGGACCCAAAAGAGAAGATAAATGCATTCAAGCGAAAACAACAAAAGTTGAGGGAGTCAAGATCTGTCAAGAGAAAGATGGCATTGTAAACGTTTCTTCTTTAGTTCCTATGATTTCCCATTTTTTTGAGTTTTGAAGGTTAATATTCCCTTCAAATTCAAGATGAATAAAAGAAGTATACATTTCAAATTTTATACTTTTTTAACTTGCAAGTCACACAATTGAATAAGCAAAAAAAGGGGGTGTCCGTGGCCCCGGACGTTGACCCGGACACGTATGCTTGACCGCTAAATGGTGTCATTTTGTTTAGTAGCTTCTCTCGCCCGATTCAAATCGGGATTTCTCTTCAAATTCACCATTTTTGCTCCAGCACACATATTTTCAAATCCCTAACTTCTCTCATCCACATCTCACTTGTTTCTGGACCAAATCACTCCAATCTACCACCATTTTGCTCATAAAACATCCCTCTTTCAATTTTAAGCATTTCCATACCAAGAACTCTCTATTTCGATCACTTACCAAGGCAAAAACTTGCGTCCAAAGTTAAAAACTCTCCATTTCGATCACCCCATCTTGGCACTTTTCCAACTTCCAATACAAAATCTTCTTCCACCAATGTATTTGGGTAAGTTTTCTCTACTTTTGGACTACTCATTTGTTCATTTTAATAAATAAATGAATAAAAACGAAATTAGTAGCTAGGGAGAAGACGACAATGGTGTATCTCGGGTCAAATTTTCAAAGTTTGATTTTTTATGTTCTAAATGGTCAATTAGCTTTAACTTGACATTATAAAATGTGAAAAGTTGGTTTGGAAAGTTAGAACTATTCGTGGTCACCAAAAATCGCCCATTTCACTTAATGTGTTTTAAGTACAACATGGAGTTTCTTGCGTTTTTAGCTCATGGGATGTTGCAAGTTTGCATGATAGACCTTAGGATTGATCCTATGATGTGGAGTGTAGTGGAAAGCACGGGATTATTGGAAAAGTTGGGGGAGACTCTACCGAAATTCCATCTTTTATGCCATATTCAAGAGCACTATGGAGGGCCGTAGGAGTTCTTGTAGGGTAGCTGAGGTTGGAGCATTAGGCTCTCAGCCACAACGTAGGCGCCATAGACTGGCTTCTTCAGCCTATGACCACAACCGTTTTAGTGGAGCTCAGCAGGAGCGTTGGTTCCACGAGAACCAGGACATTTCCATTCAACAGGAGTGTCTTTTTAGCGATGAGGTGGTCGCCATTTTCGATCACGACCACCTGTTTCAGCACCTTCATTGGGGAGGGTTGCGTACCTACCCGAGGAGTTACATCAAGGAGTTAGTCATAGAGTTCTATGCTAACCTGGACTAGGACGAGGCGGGCGCCTTGGTATCGTATATGCGTTATCAGCTGATCACTGTGGGCCTAGAGGACTTCGTGCACTTTTATGGCTTGCACTCGAGCGACACTGAGCACAGGGGACTAGAGACGGTGGCAGCATCAGAGAGTCAAGCGCATCAGTTTTACCTACAGCACTCTACCCTGTCAGAGCGTGTCCATTCCTCTACGAGAGATCAGCCGAGGAAGCAGGTGATCCTCCTCTTTGCCTTACCCACTACTCTTGATAGAGTGCTATTGGAGGTCTTGTCCCGTAACGTGCTACCGAAAGCACATAACAACGTTTCTGCTCGCTATTGTTTCCTTATGAGGTATATCTAGCACCCACCTGATTCAGAGGAGGCCTTGATCCCGCTGTCGATTTTGGTGAGAGACCGACTGATGATAGTAGCTCTGGCCAGTCACCATGCTCTAGTCTACCTGAGCTTTATCCGGTGGCTATGCGAGTGCGCACGAGTCCCGATGGAGGATGATGGTTGAGAGCTTCTATATCCTACCTACACCATGGAGATGCTGAGGTCCCTTGGCTACATAGTTGACCAGGGATGGGCTTTCCCGTAGCAGGCCAGAGTCTTTTCCCAGAGGCCGGTCAGGCCCAGACAGAGGCAGCATGCACAAGAGCCTGAGGATGTCCCGCACCATGAGGACCAGTCAGGCGGATACACCTACTAGGGTGAGGGGTCAAGCTACAGGGACACCGAGTACCCCGTACCGCTCTCCTCTTACTACGCCTTACCAGCTCCTTCGCCGCAGCCGGCCATGCTTGAGAGCCTATAGAGATACATCCGGTCACTCCATATTACCCAGGGTCGCATGGAGCGTAGGCAGATACACATGAAGAGCAGTATGGACGACTTCATGACACACATGTACTCGGTCTTCCCGCACCCACCTCCTCCAAAGCAGTAGTTATAGGATGTTATGTTCTCTTTATGTACTTCTTAGTTGGACTTTCATCTTTCTTTTAATTTGTATTATCAGACATAAGTTTTCTTTGCTTGTTGCTTAGCATTGACATTTATTGCATGTTTTTTTCAGTATTGTTCAAGAACTTTCTTGCATGTTGAAAATCATTGTTCGCTATCTCGAGTTAAACGTACATCCTTGTCATCAAAGCAAAAAAAAATCTAAAAAACATATAGGTAGTCCCATCACTCCATCCATACTCACCACAACCCTTCGAACAAAACCACATTTCCATATACACCACTACCTCCATCACATGTACCCCACATGTATCACACACACATATATCACCTCTCCACCATTCCACTAACAAAAAACTCCTAAAAAAAAGATATGTCATTCAGTCATCACAACAGCTGTTACCTCTGCACATACAATCACCTCTGCATAGAAAGTTTCACAAAGAAGAAGGCATTCAAAAGGTCTGATAATTAAACCCCAAAACAATACTAGGGGCAATCTGAGCTTAAGACCGATAAAGATTATTTCTTTTGTTTAATTGTGTGAACAAGTCTCTGAGTGAACATTTCGCGAGAGTGTCTTAAGCGGTAAAACCAAGAGTAGAAAAGCGTGTCATTTTTACACGACTCCAATAAGAATACATTCAAAGGTTAGGTACACAGCATAACTGCGATCGAAGGAGATTATTCATAAACTTACTCTCAGACCTGCGAAAAGTAACAACGAATGGATACGCAACTATTAGGGATGACGAAACACCTAGGTTCAGCACCACACAGCCAAAAAGCTTCTAACATTACACCCTAGCCACCCCCGCTGAGCTTTTCATATATCTCCTTGTTTGCAACATTACAAACTTCACAAAAATAAGCCAGCCGATGATGAATAACCGACCCGGTGACCAAAGGAAGTAAGGAGCCCGACTTCTGGACAGCCACTTCACAAGTCCAAAGAAGCAACACCGCTACCAAAACAACAAAATGATCCACAAATGGGCCTAAAGCGACACAGGATCCAAAGAGCTCACATCAAAAAACACCTCTCGAAGTTCAAAAACAGGAACCACAAGAACCCCTAAAAAGGAAAAGGACACAAGGCAAATCTAAAAGCCCGAGAAAAGTCCAAACACAAAACAAGAAGAGAGAATGAAGCAGAGGACAACCCCAAGGTCCAAGGTTCCATAGCTCACCAACAAAGTCATCACGAAGTGGCAAAATAACTTCAAGATAGATGAAGCGAATCTGAAAGAAGGAGCAAGTTGTAGCTTTGGTCACCCTTATAGCTCCTTACATTCCAAACATTCGTCCATGGTCCCATTGTCATTCATCATACCCCACGACCTTGTTATAAGCTCTACATACTTCAGATTTAATAGTTGTGTATCCAATCAAGTGAAAGTAACGGATCAAAAGTGTAAGTCAAACAAATGTCGAATTTAGTGATCAAGACGTTAGGACTGAAAGGAAAGGATGACTGCAAGTGCTAGACACATTGAGTGTAGGATAGAAAGCACCACAACAAATAAATCCTGACCCTGTGGGAGTAAGACTTGTTTCACGTGGTTAAACCAAAAAAATAATACTGGGGGTAATCGATCATCCCGATCAATTGCCAAGAACTCTAAAAACCTCAGATTGCCTTGAGGAAAGTTACTGGGGGAAATTATTGGTTCCAACAATTGCAATAACTACACCGATTAAGGTCCAAGAGCCTAGAAGCCCGAAAGCTTAAAACCCAAAAGTTCAAACCCTTCCCACATCAAAATTTCCTCAAGCCCGTCCTAAGCCCTACCTCCACATCAAAGTATCCCCAAGCCCGTCCTGAGCCCTACCTCCCCATCAAAGCATTATTAGGCCCATCCTAAGCCCTACCTCCATATCAAAGCATCCTCAAGCAGATCCTAGCCCTACCTCCACATCGAAATATCCTCATGCCCGTCCTAAGCCCTACCTTCACATCAAAATTTCCTCAGGCCCGTCCTAAGCCCTACCTCCACATCAAAGTTTCCTCAGGCCCTCCTATGCCCTACCTCCACATCAAAGCATCATCAAGCCTGACATGAGCCCTAACCTTTCTCCACATGCATTTAGGCCCATGGTAAGACCTAACTCATCTTTACATAACCCACTTAACTCACCTTCATATAGTGTCATCCTTAGGCTTGTCATAAGACCTAGCATCACCTTAGGGCTCGTCATGAGACCTAGATCAACCTTTAGGCTCATCATCACACCTAGATACATTCCTTTAGAACCAATAAACACATTGCAGTCATTTCAGTCATATAGTCACGTCACAAGACCTATCTGCATTATCCAGCCGCGTCACAAGACTGGTGATAGAAAAGTTGGCGAGGTGATGGAGATAAATCCTCTTGTGCTATTTCAACTTATTATGAGATCAACGAATGGTGGGCGATGGCAATAATTCCCCAAGGATTTTACCAGGAGTTATCCCTACACACCGGCTTTGGGGGCAATGGCAATAAGTCCACTTTAGGTCCAGCCAGGAGCCACGGCATGGGTTTCAGTCCCTAGAAGCATCCGAGCATCATTAGCATCATCAGCATCATCAGTATCATCCACATCATCAACATCATCGGCATTATCAGCACTATCAGCGTCGCTAGCATATCAGCATTCTTGCATCTACATACCATTTAGTTTTAACTTTTAGGTAGTTAACGTGTTATGCCCAAAATTTTAAGCCCCCTGGAAGGGAGTATCTAGAGACACAGGTACTATAAGAGAGCTTGGTCAAGTAGCAAGAATTCCTAGTTCAATCGGCACCTTTTAGAGTGTTAGGGGCAGTCTGGTCACCTTTAGGGGCATTTCTATATTTTTCAGGGCTCCTAAGCCCTCTGCGAGCTTTCTCTCTCCTCTGAAAATGGCCCAATCAGTTTGATTGCAACTAGGTCTTATGACGAGCCTAAAGGATGGTTTTAGGTCTTATGACAAGCCTAAAGGATGGTTCTAGGTCTTATGACGAGCCTAAAGGTTGGAACAAGGTCTTATGACGATCCTAAAGGTTGGAACTAGGTCTTATGACGAGCATAAAGGTTGGATCTAGGTCTTATGACGAGCCTAAAGGTTGGATCTAGGTCTTATGACAAGCTTAAGGGATGGTTCTATGTCTTATGACGAGCATAAAGGATTGTTCTAGGTCTTATGACGAGCCTAAAGGTTGGATCTATATCTTATGACATGCCTAAAGTTTGCATCTAGGTCTTATGACGAGTCTAAGGGATAGGTTCTAGGTCTTATGACGAGCCTAAAGGATGGTTCTAGGGCTTATGACGAGCCTAAAGGTTGGATCTTCGTCTTATGACGAGCCTAAAGGTTGGAACTAGGTCTTATGATGAGCCTAAAGGTTGGATCTAGGTCTTATGATGAGCCTAAGGGATGGTTCTAGGTCTTTTGACGAGCCTAATGGTTGGATCTAGGTCTTATGACGAGCCTAAGGATATTTCTAAATGAAAGTGAGTTAAGTTTGTGATGGGTCTAAATGAATGTAGGAGGATTAGGGCTCAAGACGGGCCTGTGGATGTTTGAATGTGGAGGTAGGGCTTAAGACGGGCCTGAGGAAAGTTGATGTGGAGGTAGGGCTTAGGACAGGCCTGTGCATGTTTGAATGTGGAGGTAGGGCTTAGGACGGGCCTGAGGAAATTTGATGTGGAGGTAGGGCTTAGGACGGGCCTGAGTGATATGAGAGGGGTTTGAGCCTTCGGGTTTTGGATTTTTGGACCTCAATCGGTGTCATTGTTGCAATTGTTGGGACCAACAATTGCCCCTAGTATTTTTCCTTAAGGCGATCTGAGTTTTTAGGATTTTGTGGAAATCGATCAGAACGATCGATTGCCCCCATTATTTTCTTTGATTAATTGCATAGAAACAAGTGTCACTCTCACAAGGTCAAGGTCTACCTTTATGTGGTGCTTTCTATCCTACACTCAAAGTGCTTAATGTTTGCACTCGTGCTCTCTTTTTGGTCAAAACATCTCAACCATTGAATTTGACATATGTTAGATTTACGCATTCAACCTATTACTTTCATGTGATTGGATACACAACTACTAAGTCGGAAGTCTTTTAAGCTTATAACATGGCTATGGGGTGTGATGAAAGACAATGGGACGATGGAGGAATGTTTAGGATATGTGGAGCTATAAGGGTGACCAAAGCTGCAACTTGCACCTTCTTTCGGACTTGCCTTCTTTGTATTGGAATCGTTTGGCTACTTCGTGATGACTTCGCCTGTGAGCTTGGAACTTGGGACTTTCGGGTTGTTCCTTGCACCTTCTCTTTTTCTTCCAATTTTGGATTTCTTCAAGGCTTTTCAGGTTTTCCTTCTCTGAATCTCTCTTGCTTTGGGGTTCTTGTGTTTCCCGGTTTTGAACTTTGAGAGCTGTTTTTGATGTTAGTTGTAACAACATAATTCATAAAGCCATAATTATCTCATAAACCTCCACCCACTTATATTAACTTTGCAGCGGATTTCTTACAACGTTTGGTGTTACCGCTGTTAGTCACCCACGTGACCAACTAGGCATACTAAAATCTCCAAGATCTAGCTACGGTCTGATGGACCCGAATATACCGAACATTAGTACTTACAAGCCTTAACCAATTACATAACAATCTTACAATCTCCTTACATCCTATACAACTTACTAACACAATTTACCATACGAGAGTACATGCACAACTCGTAGGTTGCACTTAAACCCGTAATACGTCAACCCCATCTTAATCTCAGGACAGTCGCCTTCTTACATTCAACTGCAAAATATAAACAGTAGCCCCCGAGGGGGTCAGCACCTTTGCTAGTATGATTCTCTTATAGCCCCCAAGATAACAGGGCTACGATGACTAATTGTCGATAGCATGAAGTTAATTAGATGCACAACATAAATAAGAAGTGAAATAAACAACAAGCCATATATGAACAATAGAAGTTCAAACACAATGAACGACTCAAAAGTGTTCCCTTAGTAAATGAGTTAGTATTTTTAACTCCTTAAAT